>SDWI01002244.1:13227-25195 GCA_009193005.1 Lamellibrachia luymesi
TCTCACTCTCACTCTCTCTCTCTCTCTCACTCTTTCTCTCTCTCTCTGTCTGTCTTTCCCTCTATTTCCCCCTCTCCCTCATCCACTCCCAATCCCTCTTTCTCCCTCCTCTCCCTCCGCCTCCAGAGAAACACGACTACAAAGTTAAGACACCTTTCGACATATACAAAAGTAAATTTACGTAGAGACGCTGCGCTTCGAGAATACCGGTACTTCAGCTCGGACCTTGTAAATGCTTTCAACACCACTGCCCTCATCCCTTCGTCCGTTCCTCTCTCTCTCCCTCCTTCTCTCCCTCTCCCCCTCCGACACTCTCCCTCACCCTCTCTCTACCGCTCTCTATCGTGCTCTATCATTTTCTATCCTCACTATCGCTCTCTGTCGCTATATATTGCTGTTCATCGCTCTCTCTCTCTCTCTCTCTCTCTCCCTCTCTCTCTCTCTCTCTCTCTCTCTCTCTCTCTCTCTCTCTCTCTCTCTTACATTTTTTTCGTACGTGTTGCCATCTCATCTATCCTGCTAGTCAACGCATGCAAGAATGCAACTAAAAGTTACGACACCATCCGAAAAGTTCTTGCCTTATGTGCACTGCATGCGTGTAGATTTATGTTACAAAAACCGAGCATTTGTCTAGTGTAGTGGCGCCAACAAAAGCGTCGTGAGTGGCTTTCAGTGAATTCGGACGCGACGTTGATTCACCTTTGTGGAAGGCATCTTCCCTGTGATGTCTCTTTATCTGGTTCTCTCTCTCCTCATCTCCATAGTCCTCCTCCCTCCCATCCCTTCCCCTCCCATTCCCTCTCTCTTTCTCTCTCTCTCTCTATTTCTCTGTCTGTCTCTCTCTGTCTCTCTCTCTCTCTCTCTCACTCTGTGTGTCACTCTCTGTCTCTCTCTCTTTATCTATCTCCCTCTCTCTCCGGGTCTCTCTCGTTCTCCCTCTCCACCCTCTCTGTCTATGTCTCTCTTTCTCTCTCTTTCTCACTGTGTGTCTGTTTCCCTGTCTCTCCCTCTCCCATTCCTTCTCCCTCTTCCACTCGCACTCCCTCTCTCTCCCTCCTCTCCCCCGTCTGTTCAGAAACACGACTACAAAGTCAAGACACCCTTCGAAAAATTCAAAACTAAATTTATGTTGAGACGCTGCGCTTCGAGAATATTGGTACAATGTAAATTCGCTTGGGTGTAGATTTACGTTGCAAAAACGTATGCACATCATAAATATGTGAAGTTGTTTTGCATTACACAGTGAGAAAAAGTTTGCCTCGCAATTATGAACTGGATATTTGAAAAACAGTGGGAACCAATGAATCAAGAGCACTGACCAACTTGACTTTTCTCTGTTTCTTCGATTATGTTGGTCTTTCGTCCCTGTAATGCCGGAGTCAATTAGTTGGGTCTGCTCAAATATGTCCACTAAATACGTAAACATAAATAACCACGAGTTTCTTCTGTTCCCTCGTAAATTTAGTTACTTCTGCTCGGACCTCGAAAATGCTTTCAACAACACTGCCCTCGTCTCTCCGTCCGTTCCTCTCTCTCCCTCTCCCTCTCCCCCTCCCTATCCCTCTCTCTGTCTCTCCCTCTCCCCCCTCTCTCCGTCTTTCTTTCTTTGTCTCTCTCTATCCCTTTCCCTCTCTCTCTCTCCTTCTCCCACTCCTTCTCAAGCTCCACTCCCTCTATCGCCCTCCTCTCCCTCCTATCCCTATTCTCCCTCATCTCCCTCCCTCCGTCTCTACAGAAACATTACTATAATGTCAAGACACCCTTCGAAAAATACAAAAGTAAGTAAGCTGAGTATGGGGAAAAATTGAGAACCTCTAGGCACAGGGGCTCACGTATAGTTATACTGCTGGTTAGTACATTCGCTTTCCATACCAGTGGTCTAGCTGGTATCAATTAAGACCCAAATAATGCACAGTATACTTGTAAAAACCTGGCTCTCCACACTGGTCACTAGATCTATTAATTTAGGACGTAAGATAGCCAAATGCACCGTGGGCAGTGATCAGTGCCAGTAAAGAAGTCAGTCAAAACACTTTGGCAGTTGCCTGCAGTCGTGGTCGTCTGGTGGCAACACAGCTACATAGCTCCAGACGTCGACTGGGATGCAGTGACACCGTTCTGGTGGCGCGGGCGCACGCACGCTCGCCCGCACGTAAGCACGCGCACATATATGCGCAGACAGACGAGATTTAACAAGATTGCCATCCCAAACAACAAGTTCCAGATGGCAAGTGGACAAGGAAGCCACTTGGCTCATCGAGAGTCCAACAATTTTATCATCTATGTGTATCCCGCCCTTATAAGATATCTGTCCATTCTATTTTTAAACATATTCACACTACTGGCATTAACACAATCATTTGGCAGTTTGTTCCATTCATTTATCACCCTCTGTGAGAAAGAGTACTTTGTCATGTCCAACCTACACTGCTCCTTAACTAATGCTGCTTTGTGTCCTCTAGTTCTACTGCCTTCTTTATGTTTGAAGAACATATTCCTTTCAACATCCTCATAACCGTTCACTATTTTAAACACTTCTATATGGTCTCATCTTAGTCTCGTGGTCTCTAGTGTTGTCAAACCACATTGTAATAAGCAGCTTTCATAACTAAGGTCTCTCAATTCTGGAATCATTTGAGTTGCTCTTCGTTGTATTCTTTCTAGCTTGTCTATACCGTTCTTACGATACGGCCTCCATGCTTGTATACAATATTCAAAATGTGGTCTAACCATTGCTTTGTACAGGTGTACAATTAGATGTTTCTCCTTATACATGATAGTGCTCTTAATTAGCCCTAGAATTTGATTTCCTTTCGACGCAGCAATCCCACGTTGCTATGAAACTTTCATGTCAGTCATTTTCTTGTGTAGTTCTACCTAGTACAGCACCCCCCCTCATTTTATATTCTTCGTCCATGTTTCCATGTCCTATGTGTATACATTTACACTTCCCAAAATTGAATAACATTTGCCATTTTTCTGATCACTTAACTAATTTATCATCCTGTTAACTTTGTTTATCTGTATCATTAGTAACCTTTTTGAATACTTTTGTGTCATGATCCCTCTGGTACCCCACTCAAAACAGATTTCCAGTTTGACATTTCACCATCTACTATTACTCTCTGTCTTCTGTGTGTAAGCCACTTTTCTATCCAGTTGATTACATCATTACTTATACCATGGGCTTTTAGTTTAAGTAACAATATTTCAAGTGGCACTTTATCGAAAGCTTTCTGAAAATCTAAATAGACAACATCCACTGGTGAACCGTCGTCTACCCACTTTGTAATTTCTTCCAAAAAAACANCTAGACAAATATAATTAACCCTTATTTTATTTTTGAAACGTGAACTTAACGATAAACCTGTCTTTTTGGATTAACTACATCAGTCCGAATGCACGTAAACCAAATGGTCCGAATTCACCAGTGTTTGTTGTATCCCATGATGCATCGAACCTTCAATAGTGAGGGTTGTTACAAAATGTTGCCTTTGGCGGAATTGATTTTTTTTAATAATACCGTTTTTTTTCAATCAAGAAAGTTCATTTTTTAATGCAGCCATTTACTACTGTAGTCACGTAGATGTAAGAACGTATGCATTCTCTTCAAGGACGCCGCAGTGCTGTCCAACTAGCCGTATGTAGCTCGCGAAGTTCTCCATTATCGCTCGAAGGATCTCGCTGGAAAGTGGTACCGGGGATTAACAATATTTTGTAAAGTAACTATCCATGAATGCTTGGAGTCAATTGTTTGCTGTAGAAATGTGGGCACTTGTCTAGAATCCGAGCCCACCTCAATCTCGACGTAATTAACATGCAGTAGGTACAGACAGTATATCAGTGGAGAGGTGCGCGCGCCATCTGTTGGATTAAAGGAAACTGAGGCGGCTGTCTGGCGAGTGAAATAAAAATGACTATACGACGGCATGTTTTATGATTTGTCGAGGCTACAAATGTCAGCAAAATGTGTACTTTCAGCGCTTTACGGGCACAGTATGCCGTAGCCCGTCAACGCCAATAAACACTATCAAACAAGGTTTGAAATCGATTATATAGAGTCAGGTTATAGATGATGAAATCCTGTACAATCGTAAGATAACAAAATTAGAAAAGTAAAATAAACAGCTTGATCAAATAACACAGACGCCTGCTGGCAGCAGGGCTGTTGTAGCTTCCGGCGTCTTAGTGTTTTTTTTTATCTCGCTACACCACCCAATGTTTAGAAGTAGTGTTAAAGTGAATGGTGATTGAATGACGGCCAGTCTGAAAGAATGTAACAATATTAAGTCTGTAAATGATTCAGCTAATGATTAGTACAGTTAGATATAACACGTATATTGATTTTCGGATGTAGGTCCCGATGGGCTGTTGGTGGATTAGGCAAAGTCCATCGGGATACAATGTTTCTATATGGCTGTTGCTGCTGTATAAGCGAAGGACTCGCTCGTCAAAAACATACGCATTTTCAAGAAACTTGAAACCTTAAAAAAATGCTACAAACAAAGTCAAAGCAATAAACACATATATTATGTCTGTATGCATTCTCATACAGTGTTCTGCCTAGGTAAAATTTCCAGGGCGTTGCGGCCTGCCCTTTTTTGGTGACGCCCTGTGTTTTTCGGTACCAAAATTAATGCCCTGCCTTTTTACATGACGTCCTGCTATATTTTTTTCGTGATGCCCAAATATTTTGGCAATGCAATATATTTTTTTTCGCGCGGCAGCCTCAGGCTCAATAGCCGCTTGCTTGCCAGTGTAAGGTTGCAACCAATCAGCATGTAGATTACAAATTGATTGGTTCAGTAACGGTCACTTGCGATACCAGTTTACAAAATTAAAAAAAAATTCAAATTTCGGCGATGCCTCGAAAGGAGCAAATGAAAAAGAAATGTGACAGCAGCAAAGCAGCAGCAATACATAACTTCGATATTTGCCGCATAGAGCGAAATATGGTAAAATTAATCTGAATGCGTGGAAATTCACACATATTCAAACAGTAGCATTGCTCTTGGCTTAAGGAGTTAGGCTTATATAACGATGGCGATATAACTGAACACATCAGTGCAGCCGACCCTGGTGGGCTGAGGTATTTACCCTATTGTGATATGTATTATGGTTGATGGATTTCGTAAGTTGTTAGTGGTACTACAAATCATTGATCAGTTGTCTAGAATGCGGGCTCACATGCATTTTAGCATATATTATTTGTCATCTATTATCGCCCACCACGTTTTCACGTCGACTGAGTGTTGGCATATTTGACACTCGTCTATGTAAAAACATGCAGTGGTGGCAAGGCAAGAGTTAGCCTTCAATTGCATTGTGGAAAAATAATGGCACTTACCACCCCTGTAATTATAGTAACTACTAGTAAGTAGGCCTACTGTACTAGAGTGTAATTTATTATGTCACATATGTTTTTGCACATATTTCCTACCGATAACATTACTGTATGTGTTAATGTTTTGTTTGTGAATCATTACAAAGAAAGTCAGTTGGCGCTGATGAAGACGAAGCACAGCAACCGACTGAAGACGGAGACACTGCAGTCTCTCCTGCACATCAAGATGAACTGAAGACAGAGACACTGCAGGCTCTCCTGCGCATCAACATGAACTGAAGACGGAGACACTGCAGGCTCTCCTGCACATCAACATGAACTGAAGACAGAGACACTGCAGGCTCTCCTGCGCATCAACATGAACTAAAGACGGAGACACTGCAGGCTCTCCTGCACATCAACATGAACTGAAGACGGAGACACTGCAGGCTCTCCTGCACATCAAGATGAACTGAAGACGGAGACACTGCAGTCGTTCAAGCTGCGCATCAACATGAACTGAAGACAGAGACACTGCAGGTTCTCCTGCGCATCAACATGAACTGAAGACGGAGACACTGCAGGCTCTCCTGCGCATCAAGATGAACTGAAGACGGAGACACTGCAGTCTCTCAAGCTGCGCATCAACATGAACTGAAGACGGAGACACTGCATGCTCTCCTGCACATCAACATGAACTGAAGACGGAGACACTGCAGGCTCTCCTGCACATCAACATGAACTGAAGACGGAGACACTGCAGGCTCTCCTGCGCATCAACATGAACTGAAGACGGAGACACTGCAGTCTCTCCTGCGCATCAACATGAAGTGAAGACGGAGACACTGCAGGCTCTCCTGCACATCAAGATGAACTGAAGACGGAGACACTGCATGCTCTCCTGCGCATCAAGATGAACTGAAGACGGAGACACTGCAGGCTCTCCTGCACATCAACATGAACTGATGACGGAGACACTGCAGGTTCTCCTGCGCATCAACATGAACTGAAGACGGAGACACTGCAGGCTCTCCTGCACATCAAGATGAACTGAAGACGGAGACACTGCAGGTTCTCCTGCGCATCAAGATGAACTGAAGACAGAGACACTGCAGGTTCTCCTGCGCATCAACATGAACTGAAGACGGAGACACTGCAGTCTCTCCTGCGCATCAACATGAACTGAAGACGGAGACACTGCAGTCTCTCCAGCGCATCAAGATGAACTACAGTGATGCTATGTTTGAGGAGTGTGTGCCAGAAGCGGCTAAAGCCTTTCTCTCGAAGCGCAAGTGTCGGTTTGGGTTTGGGTTGGGTGTCCCTGTGTAACATGTGCCTCACATTCATTGTCGTGCGTCTTGCAATAGATTAAATTGAGCCTGATGTGTCAAGTTAACTATTTATTCGCGCGTAGAAAGTGCATTTTTAACAATCGCCAACGTCGCGCTTTATGTGCCCTTTCTCTAAAGTGGCACCCTACCCTTTTGAAAACCTGGGCAGAACACTGCTTATATGTATATCTCTAAAGTTACCTGACAATAACAATGTAAAAGTGTGAAATTCTATAAAAAAAAATAGAATGCATGTGCTTTTGACAAATGACAGAAAACCGGATGTTGTATTAGCGCGATTACAAATTGAGAATCTCTTAAGTCAACATAAGGTCACGCTAAGAATTGCCGTATGCTGGCCCCACAAGAAATCGCGTTAGACCGTGTGACCCAAAAGTTACATCACGTGCACAGTATTGCGGTTATTTATGAAATCTTTTCTATGTGACCGATAAATGTACTCATAAATAATTATTTGGAGCACATTTCTGCTGCTTTTTGACGCCCAAGTGTCGGTTGTATGTCACGGAATGCACATATGAAACAGTTAGTGCGTATCGGTTTTAATACGTAAGTTATTAGATCCGTAGCGATGGGGCGGACGATTCTACCTAAAGGTGGATATATGCGCTACGGAGGCCATATTCCTTCACTCGACGGTACACAGCCTGCGCCCAGTGAAACCAACACCCACGCACAGACACTTCTGGAAGGCACCGGCTGAGTGCCCCCACAAAGCTTTCTCGAAGTCGATAATGACTTCCTTCACAGCAGGTTATGTTGGAAGGCAATTGATGATGGCATTCAGTATTGCGACATAGTCCTGCGTTATTTCAACACAAACACAGAGGGACTTGTTTCATGGCATCTTCTAACTTTATGAAGCTGTGTAAGCTCAGCACCTGTTGAAATGGCTCACGTACAACACGAAATGTCCCATACATGAACCACAGCTTTGATTTCGCTAGGTATGACAGCTGAGAAGCACTCGCAAACACAAGGTGGCGTTCTCCATCTTCGGTTATGTCGTACGGCAGAAATTCACTTGGAATATGGGTCATGTCAAGCTGGAAGGCAAAAAACAAATATGTTTAGACTACACATTTATATATTTATAAAGGTTTACATGCATACTGAATATATGAGCCATATCGAGCTGGAATGCAGAAATATGTAAACAAATTGGCAATATATATATATATAAACTAATCAACAAAAGAAAGTTATATTTCTCATAAACGGCATATATTATAATATGTGGGGATCGCACCCCAAGATATTTGGTATCAAGGAATGCAATGATCAATTGTGGATTAAATGAATGCAACCTCGCAGCATTTACACCATTATCTGCATGACCAAAATGGGGTATGTACGGGGGGGTCTGGTCCCCAAAGTGGCACTTTCACAACTTCTGCAGTCATTTGTTAGGAATCATTTCATTCATGGTAAACAAAATTAAGCTTGTGTTAATGATCCTTTGACCACTGCCACTGGACCATGAAGTTCCCTCATTGAATGGGATTACTCATGCGAAACATGAACATGTTGTATACACATATTGAGCACTTATGGGATCAGTTGGGCAGAGCGGTTGATGCGTCTGCATGCTCAGAGTACACTGGCCGATCTGAGTAGATTCCTGGTGGAAGAATGGAACAGGTTGCCTCAAAACAGTGTACAGCGCTTGGTAAACAGTATGCGCCGTAGATGTAAGTCGTGTAATGCTGCAGCTGGTGGGCCCACTCGTTACTGATGTAATGTACGCAATAGCATTATTTCAAAGTCCATTCAGAGTGTTTTATCCCTAGTGTACAAGAAATTGTGAAAGTGCCACTTTGTTGACCAGTTTATATATATCTTGGGGTGCGATCCCCACATTATAATATATGTCATTTAAGAGAAATATAACTTTCTTTTGTTGATTAGTTTATATATATATATATATATATATATTGATTAGTTTATATATATATATATATATATATATATATATATATATTGCCCCTGACATCTAGTAGAGTTTTGAAAAAGAGTTACAAATATGCATACACGCACGCCCACATAAATATTATTTACATTACTCATATTGACATTTTCCTTATAACATTTGTAATTCCACAAGTTTAGTGCTTTTATGCAAACTTCTAATACCCGAAATGTCACGAGAAACCCCAGCTGATACCAATTCTTAGGCCTTTAACTCCTGGAGCATAGGCCATCCACAACATTTCTCCAGCGCCTCCTGTCTTGGGCAATCCTCTCCAGTTGTTCCCAGCCATTCCCTGTTTGCTTGATATCTGCCTCGAGGTCACGACGCCAGGTGTTTTTGGCCTCCCCCTCTTTCTCTTGCCTTGGGGGTTCCACGTCAGGACCTGTCTGGCTATGGTTATGCTTGGCTTTCTCAAGGTGTGGCCAAGCCATCCCCATCTCCTCTTAAGGATCTCTATCTCTATTTCGGCTTGGTGTTTTCTATCCCGGAGTACTTTGTTGCTCACCCTGTCCAACCAGTGTATTCGCAGTTACAATTCTTCGCAGGCAATGGTTGACAAATGTCAGGATCCTTATCAGCGTGGTCTTGTTTATTCGCCACGTTTCCGCAACAGCCACACAGACTTTACATTAGCGTTAAACAAGACAACACAGACTTTACATTAGGGTTAAACAAGCGTATTTTTGGTGGTTTCTCCCATTACCTTTGACTTCCACACATTTCTCAAAAAAGGTGGAAAGCTACCATTGCTTTGCTGATCCTTTTCTTTACATCAGCCTCTGTCGCTCCATGCGTATCCACTATGCTGCCTAGATATCTTAAATATTTAACCTCTTCCAGTGTCTCTCCCTCAAGCATGATTGGTGTTTCGCAAGTAGCATTTGTTCTCAAGATCTTTGTTTTCCTTTTGTTGATTTTCAACCCAACCTGCGCTGAAATCAATGCCAGTTCTGTTGTTTTGTTCTGCATCTGCCTATGGGTGAGAGACAGGAGTGCAAGGTCATCCGCAAAATCCAGGTAAAGTTGGGTCAGCATCGTCCACTGGATTCCATTTCGTTTCTCCTTGGTTACTGTTCTCATGACCCAGTTTATGACTAGAATGAAGAGGAGTGGTGACAGTAAGCATCCTTGTCTCACCCCCGTCCTAACCTCAAAGTTCTTTGTAAGTTGACCTTCATGAATGACTCTGCGTGACATTCTCTCAGGAGTTTTTGATCGTGTTGACTAGTTTATTGGGCACCACATAGTGTCTTAGCACTTTCCAGAGTGTCTCCCTGTCCACACTGTCAAAGGCTTTCTCGTAATCAACAAAGTTGACGTATAGGGATGAGTTCCATTCGATGGATTGTTCCATTGTGACCCGCAGTATTGCAATCTGGTCAGTACATGATCTGTCCTGCCTGAAGCCTGCTTGCTGTTCACGCAAAGTTTGGTCCACTTTGCCTTTCATCCTCTCTAGGATAATTCTGTTAAGAACCTTCCCAGGTACTGACAACAACGTGATTCCTCTGTTGTTATCGCAGCGGCTCAGGTCTCCTTTCTTGTGGATCTTAATAAGGTAACCTTCTCTCCATTCTGCTGGAATTTCTTCTTTTTTCCAGATCTCAAAAAGAATGTACAGCATTTCTACTGAAGTTTTTACATCTGCATTTAGTACTTCTGCAGGGATACCATCAGGGCATGTTATTTTCCCATTTCTCCTATGTGCAATAGCCTTTTTATCTCTTCTCCAGTGGGTTTATTACAGTCTATTGGGAGATCTCTCTCAGCTGGTTGGATGGTTGATTCTGCGGTGCTGGTCTGTTGAGCAGCTCTTCAAATGTTCTGCCCGTCTGTTAAGCTGTTTGTCTGCCCCCATCAGGACGATCCTATTTTTGTCTCTAATTGGCCGCCCTGATTTATAAAACTTTCCAGCTAACTTCCTTGTTGTATCGTAGAGTTGCTTCATGTTCCTGCTGGCTGCTGCCTTTTCTGCCTCTTGTGCAAGTCCCTCCACGAAGTTCTTTTTGTCTGTTTTGAAAGTTTTCTTCACCTCTCTATTTGCTGCTGTGTGCTCTTTCTGAGCTATTACCTTTGCCGCCCTTGTGCGGCTGCTGTTGACTGCCTCCTTATTGTTTCTTCTGGTCTGTATTTTCGTCATTGTTTCTACTGAAATCCAGTCTTTCTGTTAGGGTTTCCTTCTGCCAATTATCTCTTCGCATGTGGAGTTTACTGCATCCTTGATGTGACTCCATTGGCTACTGATGTCTATTCCCTCATTTTCATCATCAGCTCTTGCAGGATTTTGAATATATTAGCTAAAGCGACTTTATATTCTTCTGTTGTTCTTGGATCCTTCAGGAAATACTCTAAATTAAATATTTTAGAGTGTTCTAACATTTAATTCAACACTGTTTCCTCCAACTTTGCAACATTTCGTGAGAATTACTGTTAATTAAATAGTCCTAGGTTTCACGTATCCGGAATACGGTGCGTAGTTCACTATATGCACTCATTATCGTATTCAGCTGTTGTGATTTTCCGTTTTATACCGGTCACATGATATACCACGTGATAACCACGAGGCACGGATAGTTTCATGTAATGGGGGCACCCATGAATAGTTCGTTTAACTGGTCATGTTAATGACATTTCAACGCATATTCTTCAAGTATTCAAATGCGCCTTTAGTGCGCATTTTAAAATGGCCGACGCCGGCGGATCGGGGTACTTTTTGAGCTGCATGGCGGCGTCCAGGCAGGGCAAGCTTGGCGCTACGAAGCCAGTCGCCGGGCCGGCCGGCGTTACGACTGGCCCAGGCCGGGCCGTACTGTTACGTTTCCCATTGGCGGCCATGTTAACGTTTTGTATGATTATAAGAAAACGGGACAATCAACAATTCTGAAACTTCTTATCTGCCGTTGTCATCATCTCATGGGCATGTCGATCGAGTTTAGTCAAAGTATCTTACTTCTAACTAATTTAAAATGCATGAACGTGCCATACCCGTCAATTTTTTTTACCAATTTCAGCATGAATTACTACGCACACGTGCCTTGTGGCAAAAAAATTGCCAAAATTCCTATCGCCTATTGAAATAATCTAAAAATCCACAGTTACACTGTCAACATGTTCTACCAGCGAACTTGCCAATGTGCCTGGCTCAAATGCAGTTATTTCAGAAGATTTATAATAATAATAATAATAATAATTGACTTCTATGGCGCCTATATCCTCAGGAACCTGAGCTCAGAGGCGCAACAAAACAGAATCAGTAGGCGTAATCGTAAACAAGGACGCGCAAAAGTCAGTATCAGAACGAGGGACAACCGAACATTTATG
>SDWI01002244.1:26044-38650 GCA_009193005.1 Lamellibrachia luymesi
ATAATGTGCCAGATATGTTAATACTTTGATATCTGTCTGATAAAAATGATTTGAACCACCGAAGAGCTGGGCCAGAAATTCCAAAATATCTATGGAGGCGTTGTAAAAGGATTGAATTATGATTTTTTTTAATTACACATATCTAAAATTACTCTGCCCTACATTCGTAACACACCAGGAAGTGTAACTGAGGCATGATCCCCTCACCATTGAGGGGCTCGGTGCATTATGGGATACCATAAATACGGGTGAATTCGGACCATTCGGTTTAGGTGCATTCGGACTGATGTGGTTATTCGAAGAAGACAGGTTCATCGTTAAGCTCACGTTTCAAAGATATAAAATTAACTAAGATAACACAAGGGTTTATTCAATTTAGGGCCGCTATTCGACGCATTTTGGCATTATGTCTTTAAAATCTTCCACAGAAAACTATGTTCACTTGACCGACGTAATATTCGGCTGGTATTGATATGCAAATATGAATTCGGAGAGAGACAGTACTTAATATGAATTCCCACAATCAACTACGTATTGAAAGTTCTTTAAGCCTACATTTCGTAGCCACAGCACCTAGCTGGTTGGCCCTGTTGTTTATCTATATATTACACAGTAACATATTATATGTGTCCCAGCACAAACATGTGAACTTCTATGGGAAGATGCATGCATTTGTGGCAATAATACACATTAAGACACATTGAATTAGGAATATCTTCCAGTTTCACAAATGCCATCTCATGGAAGTACTGTCCATGTAGCAATAGTGTAGCCATCTGCATTTGCAAAAGGACTTCATGACCGAGAACAGGGAACCAATAAATATGTGATATGTCATTGACAATCAGACCATTACTTTTTCAGTAATCTAAACCCATTTTGTTTCAATGATTTAATAATTGTTCTAAGTTGTTGACCGTCCTGTATGTTGCAGAACACTACAAAAGACGCAACATGAACCAGCAGGCTAAACAAGAGAAAGAGTAGGCAGATGTTGGATGAGAAATGAGGCAGAAGAAGAGTATGGTACTGCAGTCACGCGACATCTCGGCACTAAAATTCTCCTTAAAGAGGCTGCAAGGAAAACGAGACATTGAGAGATGTCCTACAATGGAATCCGTTCTTAGAGACAGAACGTGGACGAACATCAAAGACTTTTGTCGAAACGGTATCATATCGGCGACCAAATAGATTTGTCTCTAAGGACGTGTTCCTTTGTAAAACAAGTGTCAATCTGCTATTTGATACTAAAAAGGTACGTTCTTATATAGCGCGGTATCCAGTCTTTGGGACTGCTCAAAGCGCTTTACACTATATCCCCTGGCAGACCTGTTAATTCCAACGTCATCTCAACTTTTCCGGGAAGCATTCAGCTACGCTGCAATTATTGCGCGACAACTTTTCGTTCAGATATCTACCTCTGTCTGTAGCCAGGTACTCATGCATACAGCTGAGTGAACTGTGGCAACGTGGGTTGAAATTACCAAAGCTTCGAAACGGCAAGAAGAGAAATCGAACCCGGGTTCTCTCGATTGAGAGCCCGACAAATTTCGCTGTCGGTTGCACGAGTAATACAAGCAACCTTTGTTCAAATAGTGATTTGTCACGCAATGATGAAAAATGACGACAAAACACCTGATAGGTCAGCGCGTCCAGTTAAGTAGTGACAGCTGCGAAATTATGCGTGTGAGCTGAATAACTATGACTGTTGGGCTCTCTTCACGGTGGAAGAAACCCATCTTGTTTTTAATACATATTGCTTTAAATAAAGCATGTGTTATAGTTTAACTTCCTACGTGGTTGCACTTACTACTGCTTTTAGTGTTTAAGCGTCAGCACATCTATGACCCATAGTAAATCGAAATGTATGAATACAATAAAGTGTGAGTAATTGTTACTAATTTGATATAATTATGAGTGTTTTTCAAACTGCCGATTTATTTTCGATGTGATAATATGTATGCGTAATGTGACCTTACTTAAAGCAATAGCAAAAACTCAATAAATGTTACATGATATACAGCAGCTTGATAGCATATGCCATTGCGTATGTATTAGGAAAACTTATTCAAGAAAATAATTTGATATTATTTATTGACATACAGTCATACTAAGTCTTGAACCCCGGTGTTCTAAGTGAAACACCTTCTGAGACCAAGCCTGTATGCTAAGCCAAGGCTAAGGACCCCGAATTGAGGCACTGGTTTTTAATCAGCAAGCATACGGTCACATCGCCACGGAGTTTCGAATTGATTATTGAATTCGTTTGGGGAGCGGTGGTTTAATGGTTAGAAGACCCGGCTGTCGACCGATGCTGTTTCGATTGGGGATCCAGTTCGATTCCACCTTCACCGTTTCGAAGCCTGGGCAATTTCGTTCTCCCCACTTTGCCAACTGGGTGTGTATTTCGGAAGAGACACTGGGGGGGTTACATGGGGAGAAACATGATCAAAAAACAGTATAGTGCAACAGAAGCCTGCCCTTGCTAATTGCAAGAAAGTGCCCTGATATGTGCCAGTGTAAACAAAGCAGTGCAAAGCCAAAGTCCAAATAAGATAAGAATTTTTGGTAGCATCCTTCTAGCTGCCTAGTCCACAGGCATGTCATATCAGCTCAATCCAAACACTGACACAGTAGCAGGCTTTAGCAGCTAGCAGGGTTGGTTAACTGCCCAGGTTAAGCCAGCTGAGTCATAAAACAACAAGATCAATAGACAGGCCAGTGCAACAAGAAGTTAAACAGCATCTAACGTCATTTATTGATAATGCATAAAGCATTTTGATTTTTTTACATTTCAAATTCTTTATGGAAGTATTTAAATCCACAAATACTGTCATTGTGATTAAGTGCAAATGCAGATAAAGATACTTTTTAAAGTAAAATGTATTTCACCCAATGTCTAGCTGGAAAGGAAACTAACTAAGGCATTGCCATCTATCCAGTTGAACACTGTGAGATTATTCTTGAGTGCGGAATAAGCGTCCCTATACGCGTATTTATTTCTTGAAAAATGCCACCCTATACGAATTATATATTTGGCACTACACTATTATTAAATTTAAACATTTGTGTAAGCCTATATTCTCCGATAATCGTGGCAAATTATGCAGGGTATAATTTTTAGGAGAGCAGTCGCTCTCAATCCCTACTGCTAGATCTAATCAATCATCCACGGAGCCGTTTATCGCTCGCGCTAAAATCACTTGAGTAAATAAATTGCTTCGGCGCTAAAACAGACAAATATACTAGTGACTTTTTTGCACTATTATTAAATTTGACCGTTTTGCCACCCTATACTGTTATTTGGCCTATAGGTTTAGAGTACATGTATACTTTCAATAACGACACTTTTCAACTTCTGTCTAAATTCTTGTAACTTGACAATAAGACAACATTATATAAAATAAATTTTCTTTATTGATCAGATTAAACCCCGCATGTAACAACCGGAAGTTCATAAAGAGACGTATTAATTACATTTTATTCTAAGTCGACTGATAATACTGTAATAAATACCGTGGGGGAGGGGGCAACTGTCGGCAACCCACAATAGTTTTAGCAGATGTCCGGGGGGAGCAAGTGACCGCAGCCCGTTTATATCAGTTGTGGTATCACTGATATTTCATCAAATTTATTGTAAACTTTGAGTCTTCATCATCCTAATCACCAGCATGTATTTCGATGGGGAAAATTTTAATTACAACAAAGGGCAAACCCTACAACCAAATGTAACAGCACTGTTCGGGTGACCAGTGACCTATTTAATTTTGGAAACTTGTGGGCTGAACATCAGGCTTGGATGAACAAGGGGCTGCATCCAAGTGGGGAAATAAACCTTGTCCACTGAGAAAGAAAATTAGATAAGACCTAAATGGTCTGACTTTGGTTTTACTGTCTGCTACAGTAACTTAATATTTTTTTATGCAAATGCTTGATGATCTTGTTCTTGTTCTCACCTCACCTCACCTCACCTATCCTCTTCGGGCCCAGTGGCTCATAAGGCCGAAGTGAATCTCCTCCATCTTGTTCTGTCAGCTGCTACACGTCTGGCTTCGTTCCAGCTATTCCACCCCAGTATACGTCTTTCATTTTCAATAGTTGATCGCCACGTTGTCTTTGGTCGCCCAACCTTTCTTCTACCTTCAGGCGTCCAGGTCAGTGCAGTCTCACAATTGCTGTTCTTCTCCATTCGTAGGATATGTCCTACCCACTTCCATCTTCTTAACTTGACCTCAGTGCTGATTGTCTTCAATTTTGTTTTTGCCAGAATATCTCGATTTGATACAACGTATGGCCATCGAATTTGTAGGATTCGTCTTAAACACTTGAAAAAAAATGTATCTAACTTTCTGTTGTCTCCTTCGTTAATTTTCCATGTTTCACTTCCATACAACAACACTGGTTTAACAAGTGTGTTAAAAAGCCTCAATTTCGATCTCAATGTGTATATATTTGAACTCCATATCTGCTTTAGTTTCATGAAGGATACCCTCGCTTTACAAATTCTGTTAACAATGTCATCGCCGCCTCCTCCTTGCTTACTAACGTTCGCACCAAGGTAGTTATACTTGTCCACTTCCTTTAGCTCTTGATCATCGATTAGTATTCTGTTTTCGCACTTGCTGTTTATCCTCAATATTTGAGTTTTCTTTTTATTTATTCTTAGTCCTGTCCTTGCTGCAAATTGATTCAGTTGTCTTGTCTTTGTTTGCATGTGTGTGTAGCATGATGACATGAGTGCTATGTCGTCGGCAAAGTCCAGGTCCTCTAGTTTTGACGTGAAGTTCCATCTTATTCCTGTTTTGTTTCCCGCTGTTGTGTTTCTCATTATCCAGTCCACTACTATCAAGAAGATAAATCCAGACATTACATCTCCTTGTTTAACTCCAGTTTTGACCTTGAACCACTCAGATTCCTCACCTTCGTCTAACACTGCACATTCACTATCTTCGTATAACATCTGTACCATGTGGATTATCTTGCATGGAATTCCATAGCTCTCCATAATTTTCCATAGACTCTCTCGGTGCACTGAGTCAAATGCTTTTTCAAAATCCACAAACGTGATGTATAGAGTTGCCTGCCATTCCACTACCTGTTCTATAATATTTCGTAAAATAAATATCTGTTCTACTGTGCCTCTCCCACTTCTGAAACCTGCTTGTTCGTCTCTCAACTTGCTGTTAACTCCATCTCTTATTCTGTCAATGAGTACTCTTCCGAATACTTTACTAGGAACAGATGTCAAAGTAATTCCTCTCCAATTCCCGCACTCTGTCAGGTCACCTTTCTTCGGTATTTTAACGATCAGTCCCTGCTTCCACGTTTTTGGCACTTTCTCTTGTTCCCAAAATGTTCTGAATAATTTGACAAGCCATTTCTCTGTTGTATTCATGTCTGCTTTTAATAATTCTGCTGTAATTTCGTCCTTGCCCCCTGCTTTCCCGTTTTTCATCTTCCTTAGCGCTGTTCTAATTTCTGCCTTTGTTATTGGGTCAGTGCTGATTTCGTTTATGATCGGATCTATCTCCACATCTGTTACAGGGTCATCAGGTATAGGTCTATTAAGGATTTCCTCAAAGTGTTCTTTCCATCGCTTCCTTCTGGCCAATCCTTCCGTTATTAAGTTTCCACCTTTGTCTTTCACTGCATTTGTTGTCTTACGTTTGTCATTACTGAGGGTTTTTGTAATATCATACACTTCTTTCATTCTTCCATTATGTGCTGCTTCCTCTGCTTCCATGGCAAGGTGGTCAACCCACTTCCTCTTGTCTTGTCTCATGCTCTTCTTCACTTCTTTGTCTTTACACCTATATTTATCCATGTAATTCTGCTTAATCCTGTCTGACTTTGTCTGCTCGATGTTGTTCTTCAGTCGTTTTCTCTCTTCTACTAACTCCCACGACTCCTTGCTGATCCATGGTTTTTGCCCTTTCTTTTTGTACCCCAGTACTTCTTGAGCTGTTTCTTTGTATGCATCCTCAAAGTCTTGCCATTGTTTCTCAACTTCTTCGTCGCCTGTTTCTTCGTAGTCTTGTAATATATCATATTTGTTGCGTAACTTCAGTGAGAATTGGGCTTTAATAGCTGGGTGCTGTAACTTAATTATATCAAATTTCTTTCTGATCGCCTTGTTCTTTTGTTTTCTCTTTAGTTTCAGCTTGATTTTTGATCGCACTAATTGGTGGTCACTCGCAATGTCGGCTCCTCTCATGGCCCTAGTGTCCATTACTGATGTCCGGTGTTGCCTACTCACTAACACATGGTCTATTTGATTTTTTGTCTTTCCTCCTGGAGATGTCCATGTCTGTTTATGTATAAGTTTATGTGGGAAAATGGTACCTGTTACCACGAGGTTATTGAGTCCGCAGAAGTCAACAAGTCTTTCTCCATTGTCATTTCTTTCACCTACTCCATGGCTTCCTATTATGTTTTCATATCCGTCGTTGTCTTCTCCAACTTTGGCATTTAAATCCCCCATTACTAAGAGTATGTCATGCTTATGAACACTGTCCACAACTGTCTGGAGCTGTTCATAGAAATTGTCTTTATCTTCGACGCTGGCTTCATTTGTTGGTGCATAGACTTGTATGATCGATAACTTTACATACATGGAGAAGAATCTAGCATAAATAATTCTATCACTGATAGGTTTCCATTCCAGCAATGCTTGTTCTGCTTTCTTCGTCATCATTATTGCTACTCCGTGTCTGTGTATGTTGTCTTCTCTCCCTGAAAAAATTATGCTCTCTCCGGTGTTCATCTTGACTTTTCCTTGTCCCATCCATCTGCATTCACTAATGCCCATGACATCTATTTTATATTTGTCCATTTCTCTTGCAAGCTGGGCTGATTTCCCTATAGAGTATAACGTTCTCACATTCCAACATCCTATATTTACATTAACTTTTGGCTTGGTTAACGACGTTGTCAGCCTCCGAACTTCCGTTTGGCTTTGATCCGGAAGCGTCATACTGTCCAAATAAATGATGTCATCATCTGCTGGTATCTGGGCCGTCGCCTTCCTGTAGCCATTTCCAGCACAAGCTGGCTTTTGAAATTCGCTTCTGTTTTCTGTAACATCATTTGAGCTGGGAGGGTTGTTGGCCCTCCGCAGTAGGTTTATTTTCGGGGTTTTCCTTCCCTTAGCCATAGCCTCGTTTGCCCAGCACAATGTACTGGTTACCAGGGTGCACCACGGGGAGGTGAGGTTGACTTGAGTGTCTTTACGGTTGAGCGCATCAACACCCCTTACACCCCTATCTTCTTGTTCACAATGTTTCAATAACAGAGTTATGTTGGCCTCAATATAAATTAAAATGTTTGTAGTGACATGCAAGATGCTGCAGGTAACAGTTTTGTTGACAGAAGTAGGATAAGAAGGCATTCAGATCATTCAGTTATAAATCTTTTAGTGGGGATTTTTTTTACTTTTCCAGGTTGTTTTTCGACCTGCTGCATACTGTGGGTGCTAAATGATTTGTCTGTATCAGACTATCAGTACACTCACCTGTGTCAGGTCACTATCCATAGCTAAATTTTCCATCAATTCCATTCAGTTCAGGATAGACATCAGTTCAGATCCTTCCCACATCACAGGATGGGATTACTTGTCTTGCCTGAGCCTCCCTCTTGCCCACAGTGTGAAATGCCGATATGCAGCTAGTCGATATATTCTGACAAATAATTTGTTAGAATTACTTGATTGCACTAATTCTATAATTACCATAATAGTTGCAAAACTGTGAACATTACATATTTAAATATTGTTATTTAAATGATTACATTGCACCCAACAACAAGGTGCTACAGAGATGGGATGATTACAAGTGTGATTATTAATGTAATCATGATTACCGCCATTATTGCAATGAAAATTACTAATGTAATCATGATTACAATCATTATTACAGTCACAATTACAGTAACATTGAATAATATATATTGACATAATTAATTAAATAAAACAATCATGTTATCATTGTCACCATTGTTATTCAACACAAAAATCAAACACAATATTAAAATACAGTCACGGTACATTTCATTAGATTATATACAAAATAAAGAGAAAAGCCTGCTTGCATTGTAGTTCGGACCTCGCCCTCGGGCAGGGTAAAAGAAATATGCAATGATTATTCGATAACAATTGAATTACTGACCTGCTAGCTATAGGGCGAATCAATGAGTCGACAATCAAATCATGCAATGACAGCACCATCTAGCACCGCCCTGCTTGTGCATATCGCTACAAAATCATCGTCTTTGGTGATGCAAGCACCAACGCTGTCGGGCACACGGTGCTGCATAGGCATTGCAGCTACCTCCGCGCAGCATGATGACTCGACGTAAACATGCGTAGACATAGGGACGCAGTAGCAGTGTCACTTCCTGAATCCAACGTCAACAAAGGCGAAGCCGACCTGGAGTTTGGAACGTGATTCGCACACTCGGTGACACTTTACGACTGTCAACCGTTGTTTCCGAGTGGCCTGTCGAACTGGACTCTTCGTATGTAGTTTCCATTTCTCCAAAGATAGACAACTATTACGGAAGTTCAGTAAATCACTAATCGCTAGTAGTAGATCTGGTAAAACTCTCACAAGCGATGCATCTATCTATCTTGTCAACAAGTGAAAACTAGTTCCGGTATTCCGTTATCGCATATTCTCGTTGGCTAGCGTCTCGTGTGTTCGAGAAGTGTGGCGGTTTCCACATGTTTTGTTGCAATTTCTAAATCTGTTTTATTTCGAGCGCACAAAACCGCTATTTTGTTGACGTGTGTAAACACTTCTATAGATAATAGAGAACCATGTAGTTTGTTCGCTCTAGAATACCTATTTACGAAAAACAAATAAAAAATCTCAAATGATTAGATATACGCGACTCAAACCACTCGCTTCGTACCTGCATATATATATCAAAATGGTGATACGCAGCGATGCAATTTTTCGATTTATGTCTCGAACAAAATAAGTTTTTCAGTTTATCTCATAAATTAGCATGTATATGTCACCATTAATGCACAGTTAGATAATGTATATTTAAATATACGGCATAACACATACTTGCTTCAGTTCCCCTTTAACAATCGAAACAACTCATCATTTGGTGTAACCATAATCAAAAGGAATAGTAACATCTGATAATTAGAGTAAGGTTGATCCCAGTGCCTGGGTAACCTGTCTCACACACATACCCTGTGGTCAGTTAAATGACACTACATTTTAAATTGTGCTGACGCTTAGTTGATGAGCACAGAGAGTGCAAAACAATTATAATTTAGTTGTGGTATTAATGGCGTATCTAGGATCTCGCAAAGGGGGAGACCGAAGGGAGAGGCCAAAGGGGGAGGCCGAAGGGAGAGGTCAGAGGGGGAGCCCGAAGGGGGAGGCCAAAGGGGAGGCCGAAGGGGGAGGCCAAAGGGGAGGCCGAAGGGGAGGCCAAAGGGGGATGCCGAAGGGGGAGGCCAAAGGGAGGAGGCCGAAGGGGGAGGCCACAGGGGGCATACTTAGCCACCCATTAGTTTACCACGTTACCATGTAGTAACGCAACAGCGACATGAAGCCGATCTATTGGGCTTGCAGTGCATTGGTGTACCTGAGGCCTAACTACTGCTTTATGCAGGGGTACAATTACCTGTTTCTCCTTATATGTGATAGTTCTCCTAATTAGCCATAAGATTTGATTACCTTTTATAGGAGCAATCCCACATTGCCCTGAAACTTTCATGTTAACACTAAGTGTTACTCCCAAACGCTAATCTTATACCTTTGTCTCGACATTGCACATTTTGGTCATGGTTGCTTCCGCTGTTAATTATAGCCATGGGGTTCAAATTACATAGTAGATGTCATTATTATAATGATTACACGGGGAAATATTATTATATAAAAATAATGATCTAGGATATTTTTAGACGTGACACCGACAACGCCGTGTACCCGCAGCAGCAGGTAAACGGAGCAAGATGAACTTGCAGATTTTGAAACAACATAGCTAATTCAAGTGTTTACAGCAAGGGTTTTCAATGCGAAGGCTGCATTTGCTTGCTCAAAACGAAGGCCTTATTCCTGGGTACTTATTTTGACAGGGAAACTCGGAGGCTATCCTTCACACAGTTGAGCACGTATTGATTTTATTGAAGTTTCTGTCCATGACGTTCCCGTCTCACAGCTCCCATAGTAAGAAAAAATATTTCACGTATCACTACCTAAGCCTTGTGAATCCACTGCGGGATGTAGCCCTCAGCTAGACCTTTCCACATGTCTCTGTATTTGACTGTTCTTATTCAAAGGATTGCAATGTCTGCTATGTTATTGCACCATCGTCTCGTTGGCCGGCCTCTTGCTGTATGTTGCCATTCAGTTGTTCTGATGGTCGGCCGGTTATCTTCTATTCTTGCTATGTGACCTGCCCATCTGCATTTTGTCTTCATGATATATTTGATCATATCACGTACGTTTGTTCTCGTTCTGAAGATACACCGCGGTAATGAGTAAGCTAGCTATTATCCGTAACAATAGCTAGCTATTATCCATAACAAATATGACTAAATCGTCACAAATAACTTACGAAGTATCTAAGCTGAGAATAGCTGTATGTCCTTCGATAATAACAAATTTACGTGGTTTGCCACCATATTGGAGTACATTTTTTGTGTGTACGCGACAATTGTTTTCGTGAATACGAATACATACGGGTGACGACGTCTTCTATTAGTTTTTAATGTTTTCGTGAACCTTGAAAGAAGTGTGTTTTCTGTGAATTTGATAATATTACCTAAATACGTTTTCTCCTTCATGGTCAACAAAAGGTGGCTAAATTTTAGTGTGTGTGTGTGTGTGTGTGTGTGTGTGTGTGTGTGTGTGTGTGTGTGTGTGTGTGCGTGCGTGCGTGCGTGCGTGCGTGCGTGCGTGCGTGCGTGCGTGCGTGCTTGTGTGTGTGGTGTGTGTGGCGTGGTGTGTGGCGTGTGGGGTGGCGTGCCGTGTGGCGTGGCGTTTGGCGTGGCGTGTGGTGTGTCGTGTGGTGTGGCGTTTGGCGTGACGTGGCGTGGCGTGTGCCTGGGCGTGTATGCGTATAACTCGGCCTAATAAGCACTACATACAGTAATAATGGCAGGAATTAGCGCAGCTTTGTCTGGTCTGGAGAGTTAGCCATAGACGAATGGGGTTAAACGACAGAGAGTTTTTGCTCTGTAGTTCCCGTTATGTGCGAGGAGTGCACATAGTGCATATTTTGTGAACACTGGAACGGTTGTGAAGACCACCAACTACATCAAGGCGAAACCCTTTAATCACGTATGGTTGGCCTGCTCTGCGTTCATATGGGAGCTGAATACGACATACTTCTCTACAGTTGCTTCCGAGCTTCGAGAACACGATGTGGCTATTGCAGTTGGCCTGTTTAGTGGCCATTTTGGCAGACCCAACATATTGAATACGACGTTGCATGAAGCAGCAGAAAAAAATCGTGCTTTCAACGGCAAGCTGCAGTCAGTTGAAGCACTTGATACATTGGTTCTCATTGTGTCAGATATCCAAGTGAGAATTGCGGGGCAAACGTTTTCTCACTGGGTATTACAAAACAACTACATATATCTTCTGCATCAGTTTTTGCAGCGTCGCAACATAAACTTACTGCTGCATTCTTAGAAAGGCGTCTCGACTTTGAAGCGTTTTTGTACGTGTTGACTAGGAGCATAGAAGATAATAAATGTGCTAACATATGTGTGGTGTGACGAGAGAGAGAGAGAGAGAGAGGGGGGGAGACATAGAGTGAGAGGAGAGAGGAGAGACAGATGGAATGGAGGAGGTGTAGGGAGAGAGAGGGAGAGAGAGAGAGAGAGAGAGAGAGAGAGAGAGAGTGAGAGAGAGAGAGAGAGAGACAGATAGAGAGACAGACAGACAGACAGAGACTGAGACAGACACAGAGACAGAGACAGAGACAGATAGATAGACAAAGAGAAAAGATGCCTTTGACAACACTGAGTCATTGCCGGCGTCCTAATTCACTGAAAGTCACTCATGACGCTTTTGTTGGCCCCACTACACAGGACGAATCCTAAGTTTTTGTAACACAAATCTACACACAGGCGGCACCATACAATGCATTCGTGTATGCGTTGAATAGCAGGAATGTTCAGGCCTCCGGTTGTCCACTGCCTAACTTTGTCGATCCAGGCATTTCGCCTTCGTCCTAGTTCGTTCTTTCCCTCGACTTCCCCTTCGATTGATGGTAAGACTAGACTGTAGCATCATCTTTTGTTGTGTCTATATTTAACTAGTTTAGCTTTTTTTTGCTAATTCGGCATAGTGGAGACTAATAAGCAGTGCATACCACGAATATGAGACGGTCGTACAATAGGGGACATTTCAAAGTTTCGAACGCGTGGCTAAGCAAAGTCCCGAGTTATTGACGTCCAACGGTGACAACACCTTTTGACGACCTCCTTGCTGGACGACTGTTTTGAAATGTTTCTCTCGAAATATCGTCGGCACACTTTCTGAGTGCATATATGCCTCTACTGGCTACCGATGATGTTTCGGGTGGTCTCATTGTGATATGATGAATATGGCGGTCCCTCTCTCTCTCTGTACGTGTGTG
>SDWI01002245.1:13211-31951 GCA_009193005.1 Lamellibrachia luymesi
CCGCAAATATATATATATATATATATATGCTTATGTGCGTGCAACCTTATATACGTACGTCAATACGACCGTAAGCGAGCAAACGGCCATGCACGCACGCGCACTCACACGCACGCACGCGCACGCACGCGCATGCACGCGCACGAACACGCACACACAGACACCAACAGAGGTACTAATACCTTGTTTCTTTTTTGCAGAAGTGGAGGACGTCGTCCATGCCGTGATGTACTTGTTGAGTGACAACGCAGATATGATTAATGGTGTAACATTGTATGTAGACGGTGGTTTGTTGGCTTGCTAGAGTTACTTGTGACAGAGCTATCCCAGTCAAGTGTCAAGTCTTTGTCCATACCTAGGAGTCAAGTCCAAAGTCATCAAGACAGAAGTTAAGGCAACTATCAAGCCTTTTCATGTAACTCTTTGTTGTATGCAAACACAGGAACAAGTCACTGCTCGAGTTTCAAATTTATGATTCAATTATTAAATAGTTGGCTAACAAATCCCAAGTAACACGATAGGATAAGATGGCCACCAAAGGCAAAATGCCCAGATGACACGTGAACAAGGAAGCCGTTGGCTTTTCGAGAGTCCACAAAATGTTCATACATGTGTAACCCGCCTTTCTGAGATAGTTGTAAATTGTATTTTTTAACATTCACGCATCTACCATTTACACAATCTGTATATAAATAGTTTGATTGAAATATCGTCCTCTGTGAGAATGAGTATTTTATTATATCCAATCTACTCTAACCATTATATAATATTACTTTGTGTAAAAATTTTTTTTATGTAAACCGCCCTTCTTAGATAATTGTCAATTTAATGTTTAAACATATTCATGCTGCTATCATTTACACAAACTGTAGAAAATGCGTTCCATAAATGTATTGTTCTCTGTTAGAGTGAGATTTTTTATGATAACCATTGTACGTTAATATTTCACTAATGTAACTTAGTGGTTATCTAGTTATCTATTATCTTTTAAATTAGAAAACATACTTCTATTCACTATTTGTGTTCCCATCCAAAAAAGTGTATGAATGTTTTTGTTTTAAAGTCGCTAGGGGGCGAGACAACGCACGAATAATATTCATGGTCACTAGGGGCGTTCTTAGCTTTGAAAATGTTGTTTTGAAATTGTTACGTCTTGAACATTTATTGACCAACTATTTATTCCAAAGGCAAATGTTAATGGTGGAGTGGCTTTTAAAGGATGAAAATGCTAGAGTCTGCGGTGGTGATGTATGTGATTGTAAAGGCAGAACGTGATGATTGACAAAATAAAAAGTCAAATATTTAAGGAAAATGTAGCAAAAATGGCACATTGAATTGCTGCTGCTTTGTTTCCCTGCATCACTACTTCGCTGTTTTCCCACGTTCACTGCTTCGTAGTCCCGGTGCCCGGTTATTTCGTTGCTTCGCTGATTTGTTGCTTCACTGCTTTGCCTCATTTTTTTGTTGTCTCGTCAATTTGCTTTGTTTCACTGTCTCTCTATTGTGCTGTTTCGTTGTCTCGTAGCCTCTTGTGCCTTGTTATTTTGTTTCTTCGGCGCTTTTTCGCTTCCCCGCCTCGCGACTTGGCTTGTTTAATGCGTATTCGTCGCTGACTCGCTAATTCGCTGTTTTGCTGATTCGCTGCTTTGCTGACATAGCTTGAGCGCCTTGTTATTTCGTTGCTTTGCTGCCTCGCTATTTCTTTCCTATTTTTGCTCTTTCGTTTCTACGCTGCTTCGTTGTTTCGTTTCCTCGCTACTTCTCAATTTTGATGTTTCTGTACTTGGCTGCCTCATTAATTTGTAAAAAATGTCGATGCAATGGCAACCATGCCCGTCAGGATTGCACATATAATTACGCTACCTGTCACTGTTGTAAGAAAACTGGACACATTATGGTAGTTTGCAAAAAGAAAGTTTCAACTTGCAATGACGCTCATGTTGTGGAAGCAGCTGCTGTCGAGAAAGAATACTCGCTGTACAATTTGAATAACAAATAATCATCTTACATAGAGTCAATCACGGTCAGGTTTAAAAGGAACGGGAAACAAGTTGTTATGGTGGTTGATAATGGGGCCGGAATCTCGATCATTAATGGGAGAACTATATGCGTAGTGTAGCTCTCCAGTGAGACAATCGGCTGGCCACATGAAATTGACCAGCTACACCGGTCAAATTATATCCGTGTTGGGTCAACTAATTAAAATAATACAAGTGACAGTTAGACCAAGATCCAATAGTGGTGGTATCTGGAGAAAGACATAATCTTCATGGCAGAAATATATTAACCGAAATGATATTGGTTTGTGGTGCGATAATGCAGGTCAGGAATTTAGATCCAGCTCAACATACGAAGACACTTGCACCGGTGGAATACCTCCAACTAATTCAGCAGTTAGATGATTAATCTGTAACATGTGGACACATGCTGATATGTACACGACGTGATCTTTATTTTCGCGAGTTCAACGATACATGCTAACAGGCAGGTCGGAAAGTAATCCACTAACTCACCAATTCAAAAAGAGTGCGCCAAGATAAAGAACAACAACAAGAACAAGTTTATTTAGACCCCAANTATATATATATATATATATATGTATATATATATATATATATATATTTTCGTATATACAAGTACCTTGTCATTTGTATTAAAGGAGGCAGTCATTAATATAAAGACATTATAATCGCTCTCATATGAGCAACGCACATAATTGTTTTTATTAAATAATTTATACAAAGTAACTGCTAGGCGTAGTAGAAGAAAGAAAGAGCGAAATAGCGTACACGAATATGCAACTACATAAATTACTGATTTGATCGACTTTGATAGCATATGCAACAGCTTAGTAGTGTACACGTATCTACATATTTTTTTATAGAATATTTCTTGCATAAAAAAAATCGGAAACTATGGATTCTAGTCTTCTGAGTGACTATTTTAGCATCTTTCTGCAAATTCGTGTTTGGTTCTGAATGAGTATAAACCCTAGTTTTATAATTGTGTATATAAGCAAGCGGAGTTAGTTTGCAGTTTAGTAAGTAGACAGATGTATTTGCTTACAATATAATTTAATTTCATTTAACATATATTGTTTAATTGCTCAGTATGAAAATTGTATTTACCTAAGGTTAATTTGGTAATATAAGTTAAAATTAGAGTTATATATAAGAACATTTTTAAAGGTAACACATATTTTAGTCTGTTTTAGATGCCAAACATGTTGGAACACTTTTTTGATATTTTAGTGTTTTTTTTCCAATTAAAATGTGTGTATAAATTCAGTCCTAAAAAAGTATTCCTCAATTAGTTATATGTGTGTTGAATTAACGTTGAGCGTAACATTATTTATAACTTTATTTGGCATTTGGATAGAGCCTCGTGGTACGACAATTTTGATAAGTAACATATCAGAATTTTCAAATTCAATGTAATGTCTTCGGTTGCTTAAGTAGTTTTTTTTTAATAAATTCAGAGTGTCACCATCTAAGCCATAGTATCTTAATTTGTTTAATAGTATTGACTGACCAATTGTATCGAAGGCCTTGGTTTAGTCAAGGAAAATATCAAATGATACTTTATTATGATAGATTTGTGTTATTATTCTAGCTACTAGTTCAAGTGATACGTATTCCGTTGAGTGTTTTTTCTAAAGCTATATTGATTATAAAAAAACCAGTTGAGATTTATTGAAATATGCAAACAGTGACTATAAATTACTTTCTCTATCTTTTTTTGAAATTCCTGGAAGGAGAGAAATAGGTTTATGATTTTAGAAAAAGATGGATCATCTTTCTTAAAAATAGAAATTTAAGTATTTCCGGGAATATGCCCGTATTTATGACGTGGCATATTAGTAGATTTAATGACTTAATGATTGTAGTTTATAGTATTTTCAAGAGTTTTGAAGAAATACCATCATAATCACTGCTGTTTTTTGTTTGAAGGCTTTCTATGGTTTTCTTTACTGTTTCTTCATCAACATTGTTTAAACTAAAAAAATAGTCAAATTTTTCATTTAAGTAGTAACCACAATCCCTATTTCCAATATAGTGAATATTTTATGCAATAATCTGACATATAGTTGTAAAATAGTTATTGAATTGATTTGAAATATCCGTTTTATCAATTACATTAATGCCATTATTTTTAAAATAAAATGTTTTATTAGCATCAGTTTTGGAAATAATTGTATTTATAATTTTCTAAATATGTATAATGTAACTATTATATCGGTTAATGCATACTTACTTACTTACTTACTTAGGCCCTTCACTCTTCCTGGAGCATAGGCCATCCACAGCATTTCTCCAGCGCCTCCTGTCTTGGACAATCCTCTCCAGTTTTTTCCAGCCATTCCCTGTTTGCTTGATGTCTGCCTCGAGATCATGCCGCCAGATGTTTTTGGTCCCCCCCTCTTTCTGTTGCCTTGGGGGTTCCACGTCAGGACCTGTCTGTTTATGTTTGTGCTTGGCTTTCTCAAGGTGTGGCCAATCCATCTCCTCTTAAGGATCTCTATCTCTAGTTGGGCTTGGTGTGTTCTATCCCAGAGGTCTTTGTTGCTCACCCTATCCATCCAGTGTATTCGCAGAATTTTTCGCAGGCAATGGTTGACAAATGTCTGGATATCAGCGTGGTCTAGTTTATTCGCCACGTTTCCGATCCTTACAGCACACGGACTTTATATTTGTGTTAAACAATCGTATTTTGGTGGTTTCTCCAATTACCTTTCACTTCCACACATTTCTCAACAGGTGGAAAGCTACCCTTGCTTTGCTGATCCTTTTCTTTACGTCAGCCTCTATCCCTCCATGCGTATCCACTATGCTTCCTAGATATCTGAAATCTTTAGCCTCTTCCAGTGTCTCTCCCTCAAGCATGATTAGTTCTTCGCAAGTACCATTTGTTCTCAGGATCTTTATTTTCCTTTTGTTGATTTTCAACCCAACCTGCGCTGAAATCAATGCCAGCTCTGTTGTTTTGTCCTACATCTGCCTATGGCTATGAGACAGGAGTGCAAGGTCATCCGTAAAGTCCAGGTCATCAAGTTATGTCAGCATCGTCCACTGGATTCCATTTCGTTTGTCCTTGGTTGGTGTTTTCATGACCCAGTATATGAGTAGAATGAAGATGAAAGATGACAGTAAGCATCCCTGTCTCACCCCTTCATAACCTCAAAGTTCTTTGTAAGTTGACCTTCATGAATGACTCTGCATGACATTCCCTCATAGGAATTTTTTATCATGTTGACTAGTTTCTTGGGCACCCCACAGTGTCTTAGCACTTTCCAGAGTATCTCCCTGTCCACCCTGTCAAAGGATTTCTAGTAATCAACAAAGTTGATGTATAGGGATGAGTTCCATTCGATGGATTGTTCCAATGTGATTCGCAGTTTTGCAATCTGGTCAGTACACGATCTGTACTGCCTGAAGACTGCTTGCTGTTCACGCAAAGTTTGGTCCACTTTACCTTTCATCCTCTCTAGGATTATTCTGCTTAGAACCTTCCCAGGTACTGACAACAACATGATTCCTCTGTAGTTATTACAGCGGTCTTCTTTCTTGGGGATCTTGATATGGTAACCTTCTTTCCATTCTGCTGGAATTTCTTATTTTTCACAGATCTCCTCAAAAAGATTGTACAGCATTTCTACTGAAGTATTTACATCTGCCTTTAGTGCTTCTGCAGGGATACCATCAAGGCCTGCTACTTTCCCATTTTCCATATATGCGATTGCCTTTTTGTCTCTTCTCTAGTAGGTTTATTAGAGTTTATTGGGAGATCTGTCTCAGCTGGTTGGATGGCTGGTTGATTCTGCGGTGCTGGTCTGTTGAGCAGCTCTTCAAAATGTTCTGCCCATCTGTCAAGCTGTTTGTCTGCCCCCCCCCATCAGGACGCTCCCATTTTTTTCTCTGTTTAGCCGCTGTGATTTCGTAAACTGTCCAGCTAACTTCCTCCTTGTCTCGTAGAGTTGCTTCATGTACCTGCTAGCTGCTGCCTTTTCTGCCTCTTGTGCAAGTCCCTCCACGAAGTTCCTTTTGTCTGTTTTGACACTTTTCTTCACCTCTCTATTTGCTGATGTATGGTCTTTCTGAGCGGTTAATGCATCATGCGAAATAGTTTTTCATTGCGCGAATGTTTTTCTTTAATATTGAATAATACGTTTTCAAATTTCTGAGAGTGGAATTATTTGTTATTTCTTTTAAAACGAATCTCGATATTTTATATAATTTAGAATACCAAGTTTAAAGCATTTTCAATGTTTATGTTTATATTTGTTGTATTTCTTGATTTTATTTGGCATATGCTAATCCTTAGCACGCATCATTTCTTCGTGTATTATATTGTAATTTAAATTAGCATCAGCCATAGGACATTTATTTAGTTTGTTGTACATTTCTTCCGAATGTATCTCTTTTTTATATTTTTATATTTTATATTTATTCTAACGAATTTAGGAAGAAGTTTGGTGTTTTTGTTGATATCCATGATTAGTAAGTATGGTTGGTGATCAGAAAGACAAAGTTTTGGTTAAGATTCCTGCATACTTTCTAATATTGGTTTATTTAACTTACATAAAAAATTGTATTTAGTAATTATTTGAGGATAAAGAAAATATTATGTCATAGTATCAAACAATCAGTGTATAATTTGTTCTCGTTTATTTTTAATATATTTATATTGAAATTTCCTATAATAATTAGATTATTGCAATTTTCTAAATTAGAAAGAGTCGTCGTAAATTTCTTTATACAATTTATGATAGTTTAATTTAATGATCTTGGCGGTCGGCATAGGTTCCCAATAGTGAGAATCTTAGAAAAATTGCTTCCAGTAATTTTAATTATTAACCCCTCCCAATGTTGGTACATGTTTATATTCTTCTTTACTTCATAACTGCATTTGCTATCTATATATATATATTACTAAACCTCCTTTGTCACTGCAATTTTTCCATCAGCTTTAAAATCCATATAAATTAAATTCAGATGAATCATCATTATTTGACTTCCTTGGCTCTTGCAAAGATATAATACTAAATCTAAAATTCATTGTATTTAGGAGCTCTACGAAGTTCACTAATTTATCATTAATGGATTGGATATTTTTATCTTTGGATACTAAATTGATATATATNATATATATATATATTACTAACAAGTCAAACTTATCGATATCAACCATTAAATTAATCAATCAATCAATATTTTACTTCCAACAAACACTTCAAATTCCACAATGGTCAAACTATAATACAAAGCCATATTTAACATGAGTAATTATTAGTAATGGTGCATAGTAAAGGGGTGAACGGAAGTATAATACTTATCTATGGTTCACCCCCGAATCGAGTTTTTATATATACTGATAGTATATGATACATATGAAAAATGCTAAGTAACAAATATATAGATAATATGTCTGCAACACATTATGTTTTATTATGATTGTTTCTTAGACCTAATACATAAAGATAATATATAATTTATAACGGTTTTTACATTCTTGTATGCATATAGACCCAATTTTATTTTTGTTTAGAAAATTCCATAATTTTACAACATAAATATAAATACACATTGAGTTTATGTTGGTGCGGACACGATAACTATTGAAGGTATCTTTCAGTCTGGTACCGTGTGTTGACACGTAAATATTAAATTTGTTTTTGTAAATTATCTGGTAGTTCGTTGTGATATACTTTAAACATAATGACCGCATTCTTAAATTTAACTAAAATTGTCAAAATGCACAGTTGTTTAAAAACGATGCACCCTACCCAGCCAGTGCCACGTGGCGAGTAATCAAGACAACAAGAAAGAGAAGAATAGTGTACCAGTCTGATGCTGGCTTTGTTGCCCAGCATATTATATTATTACGCTACATGCACAGTCCCTACATAATATATTTTGACAATCATAATATTATTAACTATATAACCATAGCACCACATAAACATGATTAAACTTGATTGTTACGCAGTTCTAGAGCTTCTATAAACTTAACAAGGTTCCCTATAAACTTTCTGATATGTTGTACCGTTGATTGATGAGGTAGGTCAACCCAAGTCATGTACCGTGTAATGGATTTCATGTCCGCTTAATCTTATACCTGTCCAAGACAATTACGCTTAATCTCTTGTCGAACATTAATCTGATACGTGTCCATTAAGGGAACCAAACAGCTTAATCTCTGGTCGAACATTAATTTGATACGTGTCCATTAAGGGAAAAAGGCACCTGTATATGAGCATCTTAATATTAGTTATCTACTTCATGAATAATAATAGCATCTGATCATTTTGAACTTAGACAAGATTAACTTATTAATTATGGTTCTACATATATAAGAACTCTGCGTGAAGGAAGAGGGTGGGCTTCATATTTGATGTACTAGTTCGTTGTTGTGAATAAAGATTCTCACAAGTTGAGACTTATATGGGTTTTCTATATAATGTTGTTATTCGTGGTTGCGTCTGGGTTGTCCTGAATGAAGTAGGCCTATTTCTTGACTTGACACGGTATCCTGTACAATGTGATATTCTTGAATGTTTTTTAGCACTCAGGCGGCCACTGACACATTGAGGTCACTGGGGAGGCATGTTAGTCAGATAGGCGCATTCGCATTATTTCGTCTTCCGAACAAGTCATGGATATTCAGTTCTATGGACAGCGTGCTCTGGTTACTGGAGCTGGAAAAGGTACTGATATTGCTGTTTTGCATAATTGTGTAACATGAGTCACTTGTTCTTGACACTTCGTTGCATCGTTTACTACGCGGTAGAAGGCACTATGTGACGTTTAAGCCTGGTTTGTGTACGTGCATATATGTGAGGCGCACACAGAGTTAAATCATTAATCATTCCTCTATAGACTAGAGCGATAAGCCAGCTAACTGCTGTGAAGCAGGCGTGGACCACTGGCCGGAATTTCATTACATTGCATAAACAGGTGCATCCACTGGAATGACACATGGGGTAGTATTGTTTGTAGTGTGAACATAGCATGTTACAAATAGTTGTCTAACATATATTAGTAAGTAAGTAGATGTATTCCTCCTCATCATCAGTATGTACAATATAAGGCAAACAAAAGCAATTAAGATCAGGTGGTTACCAGAGGTATACACTTATCGGGCTAGTAGCCAGTGACGATGACACCGTGAACCTTAATTAACTTGAAGATTTGTCATTGTAATTTGTTCTTAATGGGGCACCAGACAGATTAGTCATTTGGGAGAGGGTGTTTCCAGCAGTTGTGTTATAAGTGTAGGCAGTTGGGTTGTTCATACTAGAGTGAGCAGCGTCAATTAGTGTTAAACTCTCCAAGATATTTGGAGGTCCGGTGGACACAGCTGTGGGACAACGAATATAATTATTTTCTGTGTGGTTTAGAACTGTACAGATCAACATTAGAACAATCTAGCATCTCTTTTCACGTGTAAGAATCCTCAAATGTACAAAATTGACTGCCAGCATGAACATGCATTAGTCCATCAATTTAGAAGCATAACAATTTTAGACGACATTGCATTTGGGACATATGTGCAAATTTAAATAAACTATTTAAGTGGGATGAATTTCTTTACAAGTTCATTAATTAATTAAATAATGGTGTCATACTGTTTGACAGATAACTGTCCATCTTTTTATTGCAGGGTATATACTTTACCAGTTATAATTACTTAATGGTGACTTTGATTACTAATGTGTTGGAAGATGGGGAAAGAGTGGTACTTGGAACTTAAGGACGAATGTCCAACAGGGCTTAATGAGATTTTAATCACTTTCAATCATTAGCAGATACATGTATATACATTTTTATAACTTTAGATCATTTCTAGTAGTGCTACTTTTATAGTTAACATGTTATGATATTTGATATACAGGGTGCATGTATATATTGTGCAGTAAGGTAACTGTAGCCACGCTCACGTTGGTACCCTCCCTCCCTTTGAAGTTATTGATTAATTATTAAGAGGTGGCTGTGAGAGGGTTAATATTGACCATTCCCTAGCATGGACTCTAGAGACATGTGCGATGAGCAGTGTCCAAGACTTGTTTGTAAGCAACAGTGTAATGACAGCTAGACTAGTCAGGGAATGCCTTGAGCAATAATACGCATGTGAAATACACAACATTGTTGACTGTTGAGTTTGTACTATTAGGGGTTTATACATTTAGAGTACATTTAGGTTTACATTACATCCTACATGTATGCTAGGGAATCTATGGATACACATTACTATTATTATATCTTAGTACTGAATACAATATAATAATAGTTATGGATACACATTACTATTATTATATCTTAGTACTGAATAAGATAACATGTATTTTACATACACTATTTTGAACAGCACCAATGTGTTGGAACTATGGTACATAATATATGTTTATTTATTATCTTATCTTACAATGGACACTACGATATGCAAATAGCTTACTTGTTCTGGTTGTATTTGTACAGGCTCAATCCTTGATGCGGTACGAAAGTTAAATTAGGAGTATACATTGTGCAAGACTGATAAACTTGGTTTTGTGTCAGTTTGTTAGTAAGTTTATTTTATCAGTTTAGTTAGTAAGCTGTAGTAAATGGAATGTTATCTTACAAACTTGCCTTACTGTGGTCTCTTCTTAATTTAGGCTTAAGCTTGCCACCCGCAGCCTACACATTATTATAGTTATTTAACAGTCACATTAGGGAGACATGTAGTTTAGCCCATTGTGCATTTATTACAATCATTAGCTGAAGTTATTTAGTAGATGCTGGTATGATATATGACGAAGACCGGGTGTTGTGCAATATAAACCCTGCACCTCCAGATAAATATGACTAAAAATAGTTACCATACAAAAGTAATTTATATTTCATATATTTTATGATTCACTTACAAAGTCATTATCACACAAGACAATAAATTAATTGAAACAATCCTGTAAATTGTGCCAACGTGAACATGCTTATGTTTAGTCCACTATTCGCTTTTGTTTAATTTCGATGATTGGCAATGTGTGGTAATAATTATTTATAAGTGTGGCTTAGTAGCAACTAAACAACATAACCTGTTATGACGGGCAATGAAAAAGATTTAACAATATTGACATCCAAGCCAAAGGCCCAGGTGGCTAGTGGACAAGGAAGCCATTGGCTTATTGAGAGTCCAACAATGTTCATCTACGTGTAATCCGCCCTCCTAAGATATGTGTCAACATTTTTTATTAAATATATGCACGCTGCTAGCATTTACACAATATGTAGACAAATTGTTCCATTCATTTATTATCCTCTGTGCGAACGAGTGTTTCCTAAGATCCAATTTACACTGATCATTTACTAATTTTACATCATGTCCTCTAGTTCTACTATGCTTCTGGGGTGAAATAAAAATGATATCGATATTGTTATGTCCATTCAATATCTTAAAAACTTCAGTATGATCTCCTCTTAACCTCCTTGTCTCTAGAGTTGTTAAACCACACTCTTTCAGGCGTTCTTCATAACTAAAGCGACAATGTCGGCGAGAAAATAGTAAAAAGGTTGACCGGCTGCACATCATATTTGCTGCTTAACTTCATACCAATTTATTTGCTTAGTCGCTACTAACCTGTATATTTTATGAACATCAACCGAAACATCTAGGATGAGAAGGGTACTGGAAATGGATTCAATTTTTTTTTACAAATATAGGACGCAACTTAGCAAAGCGAATTACTTTACCTGAAAATTATGTATTCATTTTCGATTAAATTGGAGAAGAACAGAGAAATAGTTTATTCTTAATTCCTGTTTATTAAAATTGGATAAAGAAATTACGATTGTATGGATACTAATAAATATGCTATTGGAATATTTGTTGATATAAATACATATTTTAAGATGGTTATGAACGATATATTGCAAATCATTATATTATCATCGTAATCGTAGTGTTGCACATACATGGATTTAAAATTACTTAGCAAATATATGTCGGTATGTTCAGTATGACAATTGTGATTCCGAAGTATTTACTGTAACTTGCGGTGTTCCACAAAGTTCTGTCTTAGGACCGAAGTTACTTGGTTTGTACATCAATGATATTTATAATGTTTCAAAAACATTTAAATGTATTTTGGCTGCGGACGATTCCAACATGTTCTGCTGTGACAGTAATATAAATGAACTTGTTCGATTGACAAATGATGAGTTGAATAAGCTTCATACATGGTTTACAGTAAATCGGTTATATCTCAATGTGTTGAAAACCAATTGTATTTTGATTGTTTTGAAATCGCAGTGTGAATACACTTATCTCTTTAAAGATAAACAATGAAGAAATCAGTATACTTGAAGTCACACAATGTCTTGATTAATGCATGGAAGAATCCTATTTATCTGGTGAAATCTAAACTGTCTATGTTTTGTTCCTTTATATACAGAGCCAAATTTGTTATTAATAAATGTGGCCTGCTTATGTTATACAATCATTTCGTATTGCTTTACCTTATGTACTGCATTTAAATATTGGGAAACACATATGCAACTAAAGTAAATTATTTAGTTTTGTTACGGAAAAGTGTTTTGTGTGCCTGTGCAGACCTTTCTCTGTTTGTGAGAGAAATACAACTACCATGTAGGGTGAAAAATGGGCTCTCCAATTTATTTTCATTGATTACGACAGGACAAGAATTCTCACTGTGCACACTGACTTGAACATAAAGCATCTACAACAGAGTGCACAGCCAGGAAGTACATTATAATAACAACGAGTGTACAGACACAAGCTGGTACATGACACTAATTAGTATAAATAACGTTAGCAAACATATTGGTTTGCAAGATTATATTTACCAAATAACCCTTGTTGCTGTTCAATAAGGTTCCAGCATAATTATGAAATACAAGGGAAAAGATCCACAGATACACAAGCATAGTACCAGCGACACTATTTATAATTAAATAAACACAAAAGCATGGGGTAGTAATCCATCAGGCCCCACCCGCTTTTTGGTGGGATCCCGAAACCCCCGCTAAAGGGCTGCGCAAATGAGGCGGAGCCAGAGTATTGGTCATTGAAATAGGCATCGGGTATTGCCGAATGAAGTTGTTCTAGGCTAACCGCTTAAATAAGCGATACTGTTTGCAATGTGTCAGACGCACAGCGCACACACCACAAAAAAACGGGATATTGTCCACTGATTAGCAATATATCGCGTCTTGAATCGCGATTGAATATCAAAGTGTCCGACAACCGCCAGGAACATTACTTCAGTTCAGTGTTTACCAAAGAAGATATTAGTTCATTACCAGTTGCTGATGCTAAATTTCAGGGGGCGAAATCTGACTATTTAGGTCCGTTAGTTGTAACTCCAGAATTGGTAGCTAAGACAATAAAGGCAATGAAGGATAACAAATCACCGGGAGTGGATGGGATTCCTCCAAAATTACTAATGGAAACAGTAGAACAAATCAGTATACCACTTGCAAGAGTATTCAACTTGTCATTAAAAGAGGGAGTTGTTCCGTTTGAATGGAAAGAAGCAAACATCATACCATTATTTAAAAAGGGTTCGAGAAATAAGTCAGAGAATTACAGACCAGTGAGTTTAACGTCAGTGATTTGTAAATTATTAGAAAGGTTAATTAAAGACCATATGGTGGACTTCCTCGTTAAGCATAAATTATTAAATTCATCTCAACATGGATTCCTTAAAGCGAGGTCATGCTTAACAAATATGTTATGTTTTTTGGAAGAAATCACTAAGTGGATAGACGTGGGATCGCCAGTAGATATTATCTACTTAGATTTTCAGAAAGCTTTTGACAAAGTGCCACATCAAAGATTACTACTTAAATTAAAAGCCCATGGTATCGGGGATAGCATAACTGACTGGATAGAACAATGGCTGACTGACAGAAGACAACGAGTTGTAGTAGATGGAGAAGTTTCAAATTGGAAATCGGTTTTGAGTGGGGTACCTCAAGGATCAGTATTAGGACCTATATTATTCTTAATTTATATCAATGACTTGGACGACAGTATAACAAGTAACGTACTGAAATTTGCGGATGACACAAAACTGTTTAGAAAGGTTAATACTGATGGTGATAAACAACATTTACAAAACGATCTAGACAGATTAGTGAAATGGTCTGAGAAATGGCAGATGTTGTTCAATTTTGGGAAATGTAAATGCCTACATACAGGACATGGGAACTTGAATGTAAACTATAAAATGGGAGATACTGTTCTGGGTACTACTGTAAAAGAAAAGGACTTAGGAGTTACAATAAGCGCTGATATGAAAGTTTCAGAGCAGTGTGGTATTGCAGCTTCAAAGGGTAATCAAATTCTTGGATTGATTAGAAGAAACATAACATACAAGGGAAAAAAGTTAATTATACCTCTTTATAAAGCAATAGTTAGACCTCATTTAGAATACTGTATACAAGCATGGAGACCATATCGTAAGAAGGATATAGATACGCTTGAACGCATACAAAGGAGAGCAACTAAAATGATTCCAGAACTGAGAGACCTTAGTTATGAAGAACGCCTGAAAGAATGTGGTTTAACAACTCTAGAGACAAGGAGGTTAAGAGGAGATCAGATTGAAGTTTTTAAGATATTGAATGGGTATGAAAATATTGATAGAAATATGTTTTTCTCACTCAAGAAGGATAGCAGAACTAGAGGACATGAGGTAAAATTAGTAAAGGATCAATGTAGATTGGACATCAGGAAGCACTCGTTCTCACAGAGGACAATAAATGAATGGAACAAATTGTCTACAGATTGTGTAACTGCTAGCAGCGTGAATATGTTTAAAAACAAGGTTGACACATATCTCAGGAGGGCGGGTTATAAGTAGATGAACATTGTTGGACTCTCGATAAGCCAATGGCTTCCTTGTCCACTTGCCATCTGGGCCTTTGGCTTGGATGGCAAATCTTGTTAAATCTTGTTAAACATGTCGTTCGACAACCGCCCCCACCCCCCGCCAACAGAGGGAAAGACTGTATCACTAACGTCTCTTGGCCATACGAATGTCATATGAATGTATTTTGCCCCACGACGCCCCCCCCCGCCAACAAAGAAATATGTCGAGTCACGACCATGCCTCCACAAACAGAGGGGTGAGTCTCCTCACGATAGTCCCCCCTCTAAACCGAGGGGTAAAACGCCGGATATACGTCCAGTAGGAGTCAGAGTGCCAACGCCCCATGGCTTTAATTTGCTTATGAAAGAACCCTGACTTTGCCGCTCAAGTGGCTGCACCTATTCGAAAACAGTGCGACGATATTTACTTACCCACCAAGATTGTGTGCATAATGGCTGCTTTGAGATACTTCGTAAATGCAGTTTCCTGAACTGGCAACTTATTAGTGTAGCGAAAAAGAGGACCCTGGTCGTGTCCCCTCAGCTTTATAAATTCTAACATCCTACGGTGATGACAAACCCTTCTGCCTGTGGGGAGAACATCTAGATCACGGAAAGATTGTGGGGACTAGCTGTTACCTCACCTACCCTTAGACAGCCAAGCACCATCAAACTAAATATTGCGCGCAACAAGACAATGGTGTAAGAAGAGCATTTTGAAAGTTGGACTGATATAATTATGTTGAGCAAATCCCGCGAGGAAAGAGGGTGGCGCTGGTTAACCTGAGGATGTGTACGTGCCACCCCCTTCATAGTCTTTAAGACAGGCAGTTTCTACGTTGTGCTTTTTCTTCGTTTTTGAGGTATTGAACAAAAACGGTTATTGTATTTGGGGAGGCAGGCAAGTAGCGCCTCATCCAATATAATTGCTTCACAAAAGTTACGAACCTTGCCCAATTGTATTCGTACCGGCTGGCACTGCTCGTTGCAAAGGCATCATCCGTGGTTTTCGGGGCGCTGTGTGCCAGGGAAGCCAATGAGTTGGAACAGGTGTTGGTTGGTCCTCCAGGCTGCGCGTTCGACCTGCATCCGCGAGATAAAATCCGAAACAATATTGTTCGTACCCGGGATGTGCTTGTCACGAAAGCAGATATTATATGATAGACCAGAAACAATCAGTTGGCGGACCAAACACATTAACTGTGGATCCCTGGCTGTCTACCTGTTGATTATCGCCACAACAAGTATTGTTTGAAAAAGAACAGGACTCGTTGGTTGGTCAGTACTGTAGGAGTTATTTTATTGAGATGTTTTCTGAGTGCCAGGAAGGGGGAAACTGCCCAGTTACCACGAGTCACCCATGGCAGCACCATATGCAAACCCACTTGCATCTGTTTTGAAATGCATTGGTAAAAATACTACCGACCATTAAAGATATGTCGAAATTCATGCCATGCCTAAATGTCCTTGCGAGCTTCTATCGTCAAACGAACACGATGTTTAGCTCTACTGCAGCCTCTAGTCAGAACAATGAGGCGTCGCAGGAATTCACGACCTGGAGCTATGGCACGGCATACAAAAATAAGGGAACCGATCAAAGATTGTATTTATTTGAAAGTGGCTTTGTTTCTTTTGATCATGCCTATCAGTTTCTGACGAAGGAATGTCACCTTGTTCATAGGTAACATAAGTGTTTGATTCATTATGTCAATTTCAATACCATGAAGTGTGGAAGGGAGCACTGTATTAAACTGCTTTATAAGTAGGTTAAATTTGCGGCTCACAGAGCGACAGGTTGAAATGACATTAAGAATGTGTTTTGCAAAAAATATGAAGAATGTGAATAATCCATTGCAGTGCCGGTGATAAAAGCGAGACACATGTCAAAATACTTCAGTCCCTGGAAGTTCAAACCTAAGAGTCTATAATCTAGGTGTGAAACAAGTATCATACGGAATGCATCTTGCAAGTCAACTTTCGTGATGAACGCTCCGTTTCCCAAAACCACCAGTTGTTCAAAACAATAATCTAGCATTTGAAAGGTAACAGTTGTAAATTCGGGAAGTGTGTGGGTTTAAAAAAAATTGTTCTGGGGAAGCTAATGTCATGAATGAGTCGACATTCGCCTGGCTCTTTTTAGAAACTAAGCCTAAATAAACGAGGACACTATATATTGAAGGGGGTCTGGTGTAAAAGGGCCCGCAATTCTCTGCTTAGCTTTTTCTTTTCCAGCTTCGGCTGTACTATGCCCATGTTATCCCAGACAGTTTTATGATTTTCATAGCTATATTTACGTGGATCTGTTGGGATAGTGGAAGCGATGCGAAAACCGTCAGTGAAACATGTAACTAAAATGTTGGTTAGTTGATTGTCGTACCCTGCAACATAAACACTTAGCATTGGTGCAGACCGGCTCATTATATCGTCCCTGGCCTCTATGGCTCTTTCAAGCTGTTTTTTTTTTTTTGGTGGGGGACTTTATATTATGTTTTACTGAGAGAAGGCATGGACCTGCAGGCGAACTAACTATGACCTTCGTTGTTTGCAAAACGAACATCCGTGTATAAAGCGGCATTCCCGCTTGGCTCATGTTTTCTTGTTAAAAGCATAACAGAAGTGAGGGAGGTGCGGGGTCGTGTGGTTCTGGAACCGTAGTCACGAAAGGGCTGTGATAACATATATGTGTTAGCTGCTCTAATTTTACATTTAACTTTAACGCTGGCATATAGAGGGTAGTTAAAGACTTTACAAGGAGCACCTTGTAAAGTCCTGACACAGAAACGGTAGTCAAACTCGGGGGCCTTCCTGAGTATGCATTGTCAGTATTTGATCCATATAGATCATAAGCTGGTTACTTTTTCAGACTTGATTGCTGCATACGTCATAAATAGATGGAGCCAATCACCTATCTGATCCACTGGAAATATTTTTTATTAGTTAGTGAGTCCATTGGGAACCTCAAGGATGGATCCATGTTTCAGTGGTAACTAAAAACAGTTGCCTGTGGGAGAGTGTAGGGAAACAGGTGTATTATTGCTCTCTGTATATCAGCGCTCCCTGGCGCAGCAGCACTACATTAGCATCATCAGCGCTGAAAACTGACGAATGGACTGGTCAACGATGGTCAAGGTGTCCTCTAACAATGGTCAAAAGTATTCCGTTGTGATGTAAGCGTATCGTTGGAGGGGCCAACGAGGGGTAGCTAGCACTAAGAAAAAGACGTATGTAAGTGGCTTATTCATTTCTTTATTATATTAAAAATGTACAATCATATAATAAATTATGAATAAGAAAAGTACAAGCATAGACTGGATACAGCTCTATATACGAACATTAATTTGTTGACAAGCCTGGTTGGAATGAACAATTCTATCATGGGGTGAGAGTGAAGTTAGACTGGATACCGCGCTATATACGAACGTACATTTGTTAACAAGCCTGATTGGAATGATCAAGTCTGCCAAGAGGTGGGTGTGAAACTAGACTGGATACCGCGCTACATATGAACTTACATATTCTTTTTTTATTACAGGGATCGGATATGCCATTGCAAAGGCCCTGGCAGCTGGAGGTGTTGAAACAATTGCCCTGAGTCGTACACAGGAAGATTTGGATAAACTGAACGTTGAGGTAGTTTGATTTGTTTTCATCCATTAGAAAGTACATTTGGTGATGGCAGAGTATGAGTACGAGTAAGAGCACATTGCTCAAAGTTGAGTACGAGTACGAGTACATACGAGTGCGAGTACATGTTGAATGATATTTTAGTAACTATGTATAGTAATAATAACGTATTTTAAAAATAAACATTGTGAATTAATGTATATAATTCAGCTAGAGTTGAATATGGAATGATAGGACTATATATATAA
>SDWI01002245.1:33090-43766 GCA_009193005.1 Lamellibrachia luymesi
GAAACAATGATCACTGCTAGGCATGTTGTGGCTGGCAGTGACCACAAATCCACAACTAATGTTTGCTGAGAGTGTAGATTAGCACCTGCCAATTGTCAGAGCTCAATATCTCCTTTGTGCTTTTACCACACTACAAATTGGCACCAAGCAATACTGGTGCGAGCTATCTGACTAGAGTCACCAAACTTCCTCAGAATAAGACTCAGTACAGTAAAAAAAAAAGCTTGTTATGGATGACTGATGAATGGCCCTTTCTTTGTGGACTTACTAGGCTTCCTAGCTTAAGTAAACAAACACAAGGATTATGGCCTGGACTGGTAAGTACTACAACTATGGATATGAACTTGGGGTTTCTAACTGAGAAGGGAATCAAAATATGCTGCCTCTTGAAGCGAAGCCTTTGTGGCTTCAATGCATTCAATATGCAGAAAAGTGATCCACGGAGTGAATTTGTGAAAACGCATTAATACCAAGTAAAAATTAAACCACATCTACTAAATGTAACAATGATAATTATTACTAAGCAGAGGCTATTACATTGCAATTAATATGGTTATTGCGATATGATTGACATAACAAAAGGGTTTTTAATGATCCTGTACTAGAACACTTTTTTAATTTTTTGTCGTAGATGTTAATGATTTGTTTAAATAAGAAATTAAATAATTTTCACACTGTCATTATGAAACGTTTCTCAGATGTACTCGTAATGATCTCGTAAAATGTGAGTACGTTGAACATGAGTACGAATACATGACCATAATTTATACGAGTACAAATACGAGAATGTCAAGTACACGAGAACACGAGCACACAGACATCGGCTACAGGTCTGATCAGCCAATATATATATTCCTTCGTCAGGCCACGATTGGGGTGTATGGGATAGGTCCTCATCCTTATCGTAAATGTGAATCCAAGAGATGGTTCTACTGTGTAGCATGTATATTGATACTTTCTTAATAATACAGGCCGCATCTAGCCCATTTATTTAAGGGGGGGCTTCCTTGCCCTTCATCACGACACTAATGGTCAATTGTGGCCTGGAGGGTAGATAGTTGGTTGGGTTGTAACTTTGAGTATTTATTTTTTATCCATTCTAAAATATGTAGCTAAAATTGTAGCATTCGGGATTTGGATGTCACTGAATCTTTTGTAGTCAATAAATGTCCGAAGAAGATGCCGCCGCCAATTTCTGAAACAATTTGGTCATGAAATGGCGGATGGTCGAATTTAAATTCGCCAGCAGATATACATTTATACAGCGATATGTCCTAAATGTAGTGATTGCTAACTAGCTAACTATTTATGCCAGAAGGGTAACATTTCTTCTTGCTAATCTGCATATGTAGTAATTTACTATTGTTAAGAAATTTGTATGTTGTCAGTGGGTATTGATATCTGAAGTGCGCGTATGCCCCATAGTATTGGGGCATAACCGCGATGGTATGTGCAAAACGAACATGCCTCGCGTATTTCAGGCCTTTGCTAACATAGCTGAACAGGGTACATTTCAAGATGCAGAACATCGTGTCTTGCTAGGCATATCCATAAGTAATATTCGGGTGTCAAATATGCGTCAATATAAATAATATAAACACAACCAGCTGTAATTAATATGATAATATGATTTAAATGAGAAAATGTTTGGTGAAGTGGATGCGTCATATTGGTACGACAAGATTACAGCCATGTTACGAACAAAACCAAAAGGACGCGGAGTAAACCTCGTGTTCTTATATACGGATGTATGTCGGTGGATTTATATATATATTTTTTCATTTTGTATGTATGTTTTTGCCATCGACTCCTTTTGTAATATTTACTATTTTTTCGGTTCTGTGAAGAAACCTCTGTCCAAATCGTGCCATACGAAGTACGGTTATACTATTTCAGTTCACTCTATATGTTTCTTATACACGGATGTTATACACGGATACACGGATGTTATACACGGATGTATGTCGGTGTATTTATATTGTTTTATCAAGTTGTATGTAGAGGTGGCGCCTAACGCAAAGTACAACACTAGATTGCTTGTTTTGGGCATGCAGACTAGCGTATACTTTAAATAACTAAGCTCGCTATGTAGAGATCACACACGAGTACAGCTGCCCAACTGCAGCTGTTGTTTTCTTCGTCGTGTTTGCATTTGTAAAGTGGATTGTGTTTTTTGCCGATAAAACAATGTTTATTGCAGACGTTCAAACAGTTTCACGCATATTTTACATCAATCACTTCTTGGGTACATTTTACGAAACTTTTCGGAAGGCAGCGACTGCGATAAGCGTAGTTTTAAACTTCAAGATACACGAACAATGATCCCACATTAGCTATTATATTATTATACCTTGCAAAAAAGAAACTAGTTTCTCGTCCCCGTCCGCTTCCTTTTTTGCCATCGACTCCTTTTTTACTATTTACTATTTGTTCGGTTATGTGAAGAAACCGCTGTCCAAAACATGCCATACGATGTACGGTTATACTATTTCAGTTCACTCTATATGCATTAAACAACGTTTATACAAGATGTATATGCATTCTACATGGTCCAAAATAAGAACGATGACCCCTTACTTTAGAATATATCGTCTTTACGAAGAATCGTTTACATAATTCCAGTCTCAATCTATATGAATGTCATTCAATGGTACAAAATCAATTAATCCATGGTCAAACCAACACATGACGTTCATCAGTGCATTCAACATTGTCTTTGCTTCTTTATTGTATCTAGTCAATTTAAGTAGTGTTCCGGTGTAACACGTACGTGCGTAGCGCCAACGTGCCATATTCCATTGACATAATTGACATATATTCAGCTGCCATTCCCGATAAAATGTATAGTATTTGCTAATTTGCAAATGGAATGGCAGGCTATATAATATTATACATCACTGGCATGTTCCATATTGCATCGAAAAAACGACAGCTTGTATTTTAGTCTACATCAGTGAACACCTTATTTACTAGGCCTGATAATACTGTATGTAACACTTCCCACTTCAAAACTCCGACATCCATCTATTTTCTCAGTTGACGAGTATCCAAGTAGGCGTAAGGCGTATGTCATATATCACGTACTGGCTAATACATCCGTCAGTTAATGAACGAACCATATGTTCTAGAAACATCTGCATCATGCCGTCACTTAATATACATGAACGCGTTTGGCATTGGGCATATTCGCACACAACCGGGGCGTATCCGCACACGGCTCTGGGGATATGCCCCAAACGACAGGCGGGCGAAGATTGCAACATTTCCCGCAGATGCGGTCTATGGAGGTAAAGTTTATTTGCAACGACAGCAATAATAACATACATTCCAAAAATGCATAAGTACACCGATATGCATACGTTATTGTAGGTGTAAGTTACATATCAATATATGTAATCAATTACACGATATTTCTCACAAACAACGTTTTACTTTATAATTTCTTACCGACACAAATACGTTTAATTCGCGGGTTTTTATTAGTGGATTAATTGAGGGTGAGTAGACATTCGTTATTCACAAAACTCAACAAGGTAGTTGAAAGAAAGTACGTAAGTACGCAGGTTCGATTACTTTTAGAATGTTTGTTAATATTTTGGCATATCATTACATGCAGTAGATGCGATTACATGAAAACAAAAATACATGATTAATGTGGTCCAGGGAGACACCTGTTAAGACCAGGCGTGGTCGGTTGTTAGCATGATATTTAATATATAATCTCAAAACGTTTAACTGTGCATGTGGAATTACTTAGTTAGTTACGAATATATAAAATGCTATTTTAGTGTATGTGGTAAATTAGCACCCGTTGTAGTATACATCCGTCAACAAAGCAACACAGAAAACAGTATCTGTATTTATGTTTAGAAATGTGATATTTGTACAAGGTGGTGTACAATCATTGTATTTGTTGTATTCACTATGTAGGAGGTCATTTACTTTTAGTACCCTGAACTTTCGAAACATTGTATCAGTATGTGTGTTGTATTTGCCTTCATGTGTGTCGATGTATGAACAATATATTTAGATATGCTTATGTTAAGGGATAATTTATTAATGTTGAGCCTTTCATTAACTGTTATATTAATGAACAGATTTTTCAGATTGAAGTGACTCAATTTATTTTAGAGTAGTTAAAAGGTTCGTTTCATCTACATACATTATGAAGTTCAATATTTGCTTGCATTTAGTAAGTCAATAATGTATATTATAAAAAGTTGGGGAAAGATCCCTGATGTAACCATGTGGTAATATTAAGGATTTCTGACTTAGCTTCATTGATTTCTACATATTGCTTACGACTTTAAAATAACACAAATGCTACATCCTTTTTTCCACATTGACTTAGTTTACTAAAGAGAATATTGTGATTTAACGTGTCAAAAGCCTTTGATAACTCTAAGATATGATCGGGGTTCCACGATTATATATGGGTGTATTAGAGCTATCAGCACTGCCATACCTGTCGAGTGTTGTTTTCTAAAACATTATTTGTGCACACAAGGCATAACATTTTGTTACACATAATTGTGAACGTGATTGTATATAACTTGTTTTTATGATTATTTAGAAAACTGGTAGCAATGATATTGGCCTATAATTGCTGAAATATGATTCGACACCTTTGTTAATATCGGAATGAATTGAGCGAATTTGAGTTCCTCTCGGAAAATTCCTGTGTTCAACGATTGGGCTACGATTAGGGATAGAGGCTTTACAATTTTTTTTAGATGGTTTAGGGACATACCATCGTTAATACAATTTGTTTTCCTGGATATTGAATCTACTGCATTGCTTACCGTTTCTTCATCAATTGGCTAAGCGTGAAATATATTACCGGAATATTAAAGGTAATGTGTATGATTTATTTCGCTGTCAGTTTCGATGTTATTCGGCTCCATGTTAGTAAAAAAGATATAATTTGATATTTCCACCTCATAATATAATTTTTCAAAATTGTATTTATCGTACTCCAGATTTTTTTTTTATATTCTTTTATTTAGTAAAAATAACTTTTGCAAAATGCATTATTTTATCTTGTCTGATGTTTCTTTGTAAGATATTCTTTTATGTGATTAGTCTTGTTTGCTGTATTCAATAATTGGGAGAGTTTAGATCAGTACACTTATTAATTGTGCCTACATGTGTATTTAATTGATTTCAGTATACCCTGAGAGATCCATTTTTGAATTTCAATGTTTATGTTTTATAATGTTTTATTTTACCTGGTATGCGGATCGCCTGTTAGATTTGAAATTTTGTTTTGTTTTAGAATCCCTCGATTCGCACTGTATGTGTTGACTTGACGGACTGGGCAGCTACGGCCAAAGCCGTCGAACAAATAGGACCAGTCGACCTCTTGGTGAACAACGCAGGGGTAGTAAAAATGGCAGCGTTCTTAGAAGTGGATGACGCCGAAATAAACAAGTATGAAAACCTTTCACGAAACCGATTTCCATAACACCCCAGCAAGCAATATTACATTGTAGCAACGTTGCAGTAACGACGCGATTTGGTCGAGGCGACGTTGTGACATGACGTCGTGACAACGTATATTTGGTTTTTTGCTTGACAAGTTGTCTCGACGTAGTCTCGCTAATCCGGCTGTAGCTCGACTTCGTGAATTCGCTGAGATGAGAGTCTGGCCGCAGAGGCGTGTTTCGATGTTACCCACTGTCACCACTCCATTTTGTGCAGGCGTTTCCGTGAAGCGCCTGCAGCAAACCGACGTCATTATCGAGATCCTACACTAAAAATGGATTGCCTGATTTAACTTTTCAGTCTGACAGATGTGTCAATATGATAAATATTTAAAGTTGATTGCATCGTATCAACTAATAACAGTTCACTTTTATTTTATGATTTAAGCAAATATCCGGCCATCATCGTAATTAGCGTAAATTTATGCGCCCATAATCTGGCATACATCTTTTTCCTTCACAATGGAAAGTACACATTCGTCTGTCTAGAGTAAAACTGCGTAAGTCCATTTTAGGTCAAACAAATATTATCATTGAAAAATAATCCCCTAACACATACCGATACAGTAGCAAAACAACCTAAGTCCTTAAGGTATATGTGGTGCCACTTAGCGAATATATGCAAATTGACGGTTATGTTGACGCGACGTTTTGATCAAAATCACACAAGTCCATTATTCACGCGCTTCGCCTAAACTTGCATGTGCTGGGAAACGTGGACCTAGATGTTCATCCAAGTTATGCAAGCAGTCAGCAAAACGTGCATGTGCTGAGATAGACGACGACACAAGACAGAAGCTTTTTCATGGATTTTGGCAGCTAATGGATTGGGGGCAGAAAAACATGCATTTCCACCTTAGTGGATGTTAACCCCAAAGCACGTCAGTGTAAAAGAGAACATAACAAATCACGCCGCCAGAGAGGGGCCACATTGCACTACGATTGCACTACGATTTGAAAGTGAATGTAACAAAAAACAAGTTCAAACCAAATGTTTCTAAAAAAATATCTTTTGGCACACTTGACCTTGTATATGTATGGTAGATATATGAAAAGTGTTTCTTCATGGTTAAAAGTAGCGCTGACAGTGTCAGTGACAGTCCGTTTGCAAGGCCCGCTTGCCTTCGACCCGAGCGACGTGGTCGTCACTGCCCATGTCGCTGCCTGTGCTACGGATTGATGGGATCAACATGGCTTCCACTACTCAAAATATTAGTGTTTTTGCTGCAAAAGGTTTTCAGTTTCTGGTTAGGCTACATATATAACAATTATCGTTAACTTACATGTATCATTAGAGCAAACTATTGTTATAATAACGACTACGCTCACGTCTCGCACATTCCCACTCTCAATCAGCGACATTCCGCGGGCCGAAAATAGGCACCCGCACCTGGCACGGGGATACTTTCGGCACGCTACACCGGTAGCCTTTGACATGAAAGTGTTGGAAATATCACACTATTGCAGATACATTGCATCCTATTATTTTACATAATCGACAATAAATAGCATCACTTTTTCTTTCATGTTATTTTTAAAAATAGATTTTTTTGTGATACAAATGGTTACTTATTCCGAAATATGTTTATTTGTACCGTATATAATGAAAATATTAATTTGTTGCTTTTATGCCGGGTCAAAAATTACATTTCAAGAGCATGTCGTTACATATATTTCCTATCAATTGGCTTCAAAATAAAACTGTACAATCAACAATCTGAAGAAGACATTTTCTATGACACCCAATCTACAATTATGACATAACGTATATTATTTGCTTTTTGTTTTGGGCTTGGGATGTCTAATGCATTTTTTATCTGTAGGATGTAATTATTTTTNTCCAATTTTATATCAATTTGCGGCACAATGTACATCTAAACCCATTATGGAACACTCCAGCTTGTCACGTTTTTCTTATTTGTTTCACAGCCAAATCAAAACAATGCCCTGCCCATAATGTTAGCTGAAAACCAGTCACATAATTTAAGTATAGGTCGATTTTGACACTTGATAAATCATAGACCATTTCTAGAGCATTGCGAACCAATGAAACCTATTTACTGTATCTTTATATATACCAACTACTTATTTTAAAATTAATATTGATATAGTTCCTTGAGTTTTAACCAAATGTGGCGCAACTTTGTCAGAAAATTAACAATTTATCACATTTAAGAAAATGTTTAGTGATTTCCATTGTGTCAGACAAAATTTTATTGTTTATGTGACTTATTTCATGCGTCTGGTTGATAGGGTACATGGCGTACTGCTCGATTTGGATACGCCATCATAAAGGGGTATCACATGACCAGATACCCGTTGCGGCCACATTTGAAAATGACGATCTACGCAATGCTTCCAGTGTCTGTGACACAATCAACATACAACTATTCTATCAATTTTTTTTATACAATATTACCAGTACGCTGGGCCACAACTATCACCAATGACTGTTCTGGTGCAAAATAGCTAACTGCTCCCTCACAAACTGGTGCCATACCCCCTAATTTTGACGAAATTTCCATTTTGGCAACCGGTCTGTACCATGCAATTCGTGATTGTTACTGCTGTCTGTCTTTTCCAAGCAAACTGTTCCCTTTTAGTATGAACCTATGCCTTTGGGAATTGTTATCTCTTCTATAAATCACTTCGTGATTACGGTTAGCTAGGGAAGGGTTTAGCTAGAAATGGGGTTAGCTAGGGAGGAGGTTAACTAGAGATGGGGTTAGCCACGGTTAGGCTTGCATATCTTTAACTCCTTTTGTCCGTACACTTACAAAGAACTGCCCACAACATGAAATTAATATTGAGACGTAGTGAAAAGACGTTAATGAAAATTACCGTTGATTTCCCAATGCAAAAAGTGCTTATGTTAAGCTTTAACTTACCATAAACTTTTTCGGGCAATTTTAACAGATGAAAAAGTTAAATTTATTTGTTTATTGACAACTTAATATCTCACTAACCATCAAGTAGCCTAACATTTCAGCTGATGCACATCAAACGGTATAGCACAACCTAAACATTTGCATTTATTTGACATTTTTGATATATAGCAGATCAGTTATAGGATACCTCCTAACGGAGACGGTTACACAGTTTAAATAATAGCAGCCCTTAACAAGTAATGCTTATGTTGACTAGATGCAATCAATAAAATATATATAATTTTACAATATTAACTAGCCTGACTCAGACAATGTTCTAAGTGAAACGCATGCAACATGAGGCAAGTTAGCAGCCGTTTTTATTTATTCGTGTGATTCTATGTTGGAGCATGTAATTGAGCCTGCACGACTGTAGCCACATCTGAGTGGGCAATTAATAACTCCATATTTAACAATTCTTCCTTTTGTGCAGCCTGTCCACAGTACACACTCATTGTTTGGTGACAAACACACGTTTTCATGCATTTAATTAGTATATACATTTTTTAAACCCTCCTCCATGACTGTTAGATGGCTACCGCATTTCCGTTGCCATGGTACCTATTTGGGTTCAGCCTAATGTCACGTTTCCCATTGGCGACCATGTTTACGTTTGGCATGATTATAAGAAAACGGGACCATGAAACTCCTATAGAAATCATCTAAAAATCCACAGTTACACTGTTAACATGTTCTACCAGCAAACTTGCCAATGGGCCTGCTCAAATGCAGTCATGTAAGATAATATGATTTTTTTTAAATTACACATATCTAAAATTACAGTGCCCTACATTAGTCTGTAACACACCAGGAAGTGTAACTGAGGCATGAACCATATACATGTTGTTAGCCGGTGACAAGTTCCGCTGCACTAGATGTCGACGTCATGGCCGATCGTATGTCATCGTTGAAACGTCGAAAGTATCTGCGTCAAACATGCATGCATGCATACATGAATGTTTACCTACCTACCTACCTACCTACCTACATAGAAATTGACGTTTTTAGGATATATAATGCAAATGAAAATATTTATAAAACTATGTTTTCTCATTTAATAAAGATAGTAGAACTAGAGGACCTAAAGTAACATTAGTGAAGGGTCAGTGTATATGGCATATAACAAAATAATCATTCTCACAGAGGACGATGTCAATTAATCACACAATTTATCTAAAGTTTGAATATGTTTTAAAATAAAATTGACAACTACCTCAGAAGGGCGGGTTATACATATATTAAAACATTTTTGGATTCTCGACACGGGCTTCCTTGTCCACTTGTCATCTGGAAATTTTGCTTTGGAAGGCAATCTTATTAAATCGTGTTACTTGGGGTTTGTTAGCTAAATATTTAGTAATTGCAACTCGAACAGCGGATGTGTATGTGTGGGTGCGTATGTATGTGTGCGAACGTTCTTGTTCATATGGGCGTTGGAGGCCTACGCATATCAAATATGCGTGCACGATTGTAGTACTTTTTATTGAAATGATATTGCTCACATACATACTCTATGTGACATCACCAAGAAGGTAAGTAGCACAGCAAATGTCCCATCAACTACCACCTACTTCTCTTGTTTCTTAGGATTTTTCAGTAAACATTGTCATAAATCAATCCTAAACCTGAAACTAGAGCAATGACTTAATGACTTAAATGTGTATATGTGTGTGTGTGTGTGTGNGTGTGTGTGTGTGAGAGAGAGAGAGAGTTGTTAGTGCGTGCGTGCGTGCGTGCGTGCATGCGTGCGTGCGTGCGTCCGTATTTGTATTCGCGTTCGTGCGTGCGTGTGACTGTGTATGCGCGTGCGTGCGTTCGTACTTGCGTGTATGTGTCAATGGACACAGGCGTGGGAGGTCTACGCATATAATATGTGCATGTATGGTTGTATATAATTTTTTTATTGAAACGACATTGCTCACATACACCAAAGAGTTATATACAAAGAGAGATTTGCCTTGGATTTGCGTCCTGATGGCTTTGTACTTGACTCCTTGGTAAGGAAGAGATTTGATATCGGACAGCTCTGTCACCAGTAGCTCTAGCAAGCCCACACACCACCATCTACAGCCAGTGTTACTCCGTTGATCATGTCTGCTTTGTTACTCAACAAGTACATCACAGCATGGACGACGTCCTTCACTTCTGCAAAGAAAACAAATATTCGTACTTTGGCTGGTGCATGCCTGTGCGTGTGCGTACGTGCATATGGGTGAATGGGTATGTGCATATATGGAAGCACGCACATATATATATATATATATAT
>SDWI01002246.1:12768-40587 GCA_009193005.1 Lamellibrachia luymesi
TCATACATTGGTTACTCATAATGTCGTACTTTAACTAACGTGACATTTAATTTTTTTACTTAAAGCGAAAATCATGGTTTTGGGCCTATGCACCCATACGAGTTACTAAGCATAACCATTTGCAACTACAATCAAGAATATCACGCCTGTGGTTTACTATGAAACATTTTTTGAATACAAAACATAATTTCATGGGCCGCGCCATACTGTTAGACAACCCTACGTCACGAGTGCGTGTAGTCTGGCAATATTCGGTCAGCAAATTAAATATATGTGTAAACACCTACTCATCTCCTTGCCAATAGGATATAATCATGCTGTTTGCGTCTCAGCTCAACTGATGCAACACATTTTGGTCTTTGTTTAAAAAACATATCCCGTAATGAATTAGCAGCTCGCTAGATTGAGAGTTTGTGTTGCTTCTGACGGCCATTCGATCTCGGTCGAAGGCACTTGATGCGTTTCACCGGAGTCGATGTCTTGGAACTGCGAGGCGTTTATTGGACGTCCAATAAATATGTCAGTCCGCAGTCTAATTGAGATCTGACCATTATCTCCCACTTTTAGAATCAATTCTGATAAAATCACTATCGTGATATTCTTGATTGTAGTTACAAACGATTCGTTTTTATTGAGGTGCACTTTCCCCAAACCATAATTTTTTTTTCGCTTTAATGTTTCAATAACACTAACAAAAATGGTCTAGACGTTCAGACAGGTTACAATAAAGTGGTATGTTTTTAATTACGGGTACTGTTTCTGTGTTGTTAAAATAATGTTGTTATTTTTACAGGATGCACAAATTCAGTTCCGCGGTACAAGGAGACAATAAGAATAACCGACCACCGGAATTCCAAGAACATTTCCAGCCAAGGGAACAATGGAATGCAATCATGGTTATTGGCAGTCAATGCTGTGTTCTGCTTTGCGACTTTGTTGTTACTTCTCGCGTTGTTAATATACACATTCTTTCTTACCAGACGAATCAAGAAGGAAAGCAAACGCATTAGGCATGTCTCCAATGGTTAGTACTTAAACCCGTTTCCATCTGTTCGTCTTCAATTTAATATGTTCACGCAAGTGTGTATGTATATGTGTGACTTGAAAACCATTATGGCTATACTATTATTACGGTAATTTATTTAATCGGGTTTACACTCCAATCGTCTAATCATAGCAACTGGTCTCTTTGTCATTGTTGTAGGTGTGGTTTCAAGTCTGGATAGCAACGATACGTGCGTCACCCAGTTTTTTGCAAATTCCATCGGCTCATCGGAAAAACATGCAGGATCAGCTCGACACATGAGCGACATTGGTGCTTCAGAACTTACAGAAACGAAACAAACTTACTATGTGTCGAACGAAAATCTTCCCATCACACATGTAGTGTCCGCTCAATCATTGCGACTGCCAACGCCGGAAAACAGTGTGGACATCTGGACTCGGGAAACATCGATTTGTGAGCAACCGCTCGTCAACGACAGTGATGACGATACATCGCTGAAGGATGGTAGGTGCATTTGGAACTGGGTATGTGGTAGTGTATTGGTTAGAACGTCGGGCTCTCAAACGAGAAAACCCGCGTTCGAATCCTCTTGCTGCCGTTTCAAAACTTTTGGCAATTTCATTCACCCACGTTGTTTCAATTCGCTCAGCTGTATCAATGAGTACCTGGCTTCATACACATATGTGAACGAATAGTATTCGCGCAGTAATCGCAGCTTTGCTGAATGCTTCAACGAGAAGTCGAGTTTGTGTTGGAATGAAAAGGTCTGCCAGGGGGTGAAGTGTAAAGGGCTTTGAACAGTCTCAAGGACTGGATACAGCGATATATAAGAACGTACCTTTTACCTGTATATCGAATGTGTGTACTCTCGTAGTGACCATGTGACAAAATAATCGCCTTTATGGATGCTGTATGTCATAAAAGTGGACTATTTAGAACAAGTGCAATATTGGTGTGGCCATTCAACAGCGTGAATTTACAAAAATTCAAGAATAATTCCAAACGCATTACAAGTTAGCCTCAAGATCATAAGTGTACGCGCTTCTTCACAGTAATCACCCCAGTAAAACGTATTCACAACTGTACGCACCTATTCACAGTAACCACCCCACGTATTGACATATATCAATTGTCAATACGGCTCGCATTTTTGCGAAACGTCTTTTCTCGATAGTTGCTCTAGCAAAGCGACCTAACCTATTGCATACATGTCAATCTGTGAAGATCAAAATGCCAGAGATTATTGAACAATCGACGCGGCCCCGCGCAGGACCGTCTGCCTCACACCTGGTGGGATGGCATGTGTAATTGACTCCACACACTCACATGACCCACCAAAGCAAATAAAGCAAAACAAAAACATGTATTTACACAATTAATCTTTATGTTCAACGCCTATGCACACGGTTGTAGTCAGTGGTGTCAGTCGTTGTTTTCCGTAAGACTTCCTGCAGCGGTGTATATCTCCGTCAGCTGCAGTTCACCTTTACTGAATAAAGGGTTGCAATGACATGCTTGGCAAACTCAGTGTCAATTTTGTCTACGGTCGAATAGGCCCGCTCAGAGTGGGCATTTAGTTTTTTTGTGTGTTGAGTTTCCTGGATTAGGTGATCGATTACGCAGCTAATCATCGAAATTGAACGATCAAACTTAACTGCCTATTCCTGGTACTTGGGTGAACTGTTTTACATATTATATTTACATAAGTTTTCCAAAAAAAAAAAACGGAAAACGATTAATACATTTCTTGAACATCAAATGACGGAGATTTCAATCTCCTGTACTGAGATTTATTGGCTATGTCAAAATGACGGAGACTCCGTACGAATGGTGGCGAGTTGACATATATGTACTGCCACTTTTTGTGATATCGGCTAATTAAAACATATTTTTCAGACCCGTGTGAGGTTAGCACTACTGGCCACGAGGTTCCAGGGAGTGACTATTCAAGTCGCAATATGAAGCATATAATGCATGAAGTGTCCAGGTAAATAAAACATTAAACATTGCATTATGATATCCTTGTCAATGCTAATGACATTTGCTGGTTGTTCTTTCCTTTGACGTCTTAATGCCGATATTATTGCTTTTTTGATTTGCATTGACGTAATTAGCACAAGATGGCCTATCGACATCCAATTGTGACCTGACATATCTGTTCTGATTAGTGAAAAAGTAAAAGTCTGTCAACATTCACGAAATGAGGGCAGGGTGATATACAATATGTGGAACAACTGATATTATATAATAAGCCAATGTTCCCAAACATATGTTGTGTTCGCGGAACAGAAGCAGATTATCGTCATTAGTTAAGGTCTTCCATAACTGATTGTTAAACTAATTGGGTGAAACGTTTAAACTTACGTGGCCTCGAATCTGCTAAATGGCGTAATCCATATATGACCAAGAATATGCCACATCTTGATGCGATGCTAAATCACGTTATATCAACTTACATACACAGTGATATACACATTGTCTAAGCTCGAACCAAACTAGCTGTTCATTTTATGAGCTATTTTTTTTTCATATAAAGACAATTTCATTGGATAATTAAATCAACCATTTCTTAAGTTAATTGGGTTATATACAATCGCAACAATCATATAATTGTCGCCATAGCGGCATCCAGTTTAACGTTTTTCCTGTGTTGACAGTTTGTCCGGCGTCACGTATGTGATGGAAGATGTTGGGGGGAAATTGGTCGTTGGAGTATTTGGTGAAGACGCTGAATCTCGTATCAAGGAATTCCTACAAACCAAGTTCGATCTGCACGGTAAGCCAACCGTTTTATGCTTGCTGCATTTAACGTTGCACACTGACTTGTTTAGGTGGCATCACGGATAGCGATCGTGGTTAGCATTGAGCTCCAGACATTCAATTTATTAAAACAACTGGCACATCCTAAACATGCAAAGCACAACTCGGCTCACTTCAGCTATATGCATCAATAAACATCAACCATGATGAACGATTAAAGAAACTAGTCCATCTATGGTAATAAGTTCGACTAATGTAATACAGCGGAGACATTCTCTGTTAAGGTGATGAATACAAGATTGACGTTCTGGACGGACCGGTGATTCTTGAACTGATGGGCGACTGCGTCGCGGAGAACCAGGTCAACGTGAAAACAGGCAACGTGGAGAAGGGAAAAGGGAATTCAGCGGCAATCACGTGCTCTTTTTTGGTGAAAGGTGTGTCAAAATTAAGAGTGGTATGCACACATTCCGATTCGAGCAGAAAAATTTTATACATGATAAAACACGTCCCTATTTTAGTCGATGGCCGGCGTCCCACACATATAGGAGTTGTAAACAGAAAATCGTCAAAGTACATTCTACACATTTTTGTTCTTGTCATATAGTTTCAACGCAAGCATAGTTTTAGGACAGGCCCAGCTTGTTTGCTGCAGGAATAAGGAACCGATGGTTGCATATGTAAAGGTTGGACATAATATGGGGGACCAGGTCAGCGTAGCATCCGAGCGGCAATATCGTGCTCCTTTAATGTGAAAGTGTGTCAGAACTAATGTAGAGCAAATATTCTGAATTGTGCAGCTTGCACTGTTCAAATAAAATAATTATATAATATTATTATATAACATTATACAACAGCACACGGTTACTCTCTCGTCGATGTGAATTAGATGTCCCCCGCAAAACCCGTAACATGTAATGTTTATATAAGAGTCTCTCACAGACAAACAAAACAAATAATATGTAAATCTATCACCTTTAACAATAACATTTTGATCTGTTTTGAACATTTGCTGTGAAATTATGTTATTTATGACGATAGCAATATCTAGATATACCAAAGCCTTCAAAATTGATTGCTTAGTGTTAGGTATTACAGTATAATTACAAGTGTTATGAAATTTTAAAGTTCGCATTATTATTTCTTCCTATGACAAGACGAGCTCTACGGATTGACGATTGGCCATATGGTGGACGACACGGACAACAAGGATGTCTTTCTGAATGTCGACGGCAAGGAATACTTGTGTGGGGAATGGATCGCGAAGATGGACCAGAAGGACCCGGTAATCGACGCTCTCGTGATAAAATTCACGAAGCCAGGTGTTGTTTCCGAAAACAATGCTCCAGGAGGGAAAACTAACACCATTAGTCTGGATATGGACACTGCACTGGCGAAGAAAAACAAGGGACAGAAAGTTCAAAAGTACTGTTACAAAACGGGACTTACGTACGGAACATTAGAAAGTAACAATTTCGCCATCATGGAAACAGCGACGTCACACGGCGAACCAGACTACAAACTAACTGGTGCCCTCCTCGTTACCTCAGACAATGACAAGTTCTTTGAGTTTGGAGAATGCGGTGCCTTGTTGACGACAACCCCCGATGACTCTGGGAAAGTATCAGTCTTGGGTGTTCTATTTGCTAGAGTATCTGGTAAATTCGAAGGTAAAGAAAGATGCAAATATTTGGCATACTCTTTGGTAGAGTTATTCAGCGTATTAAGAGATTCCGAACTGGCCAATATATCTGAGAAGATGTCAAGTGGAATGTCCAGCCGAGGACCATTCTACGGCGCAGCCCTTAACCCATTTGCGGAAAGGCGCAGTACCTCCGAGGCGACGGAACTCGCCGAGGCAGTGTGCGATGACACTGACTCAGGAGTTTATACAGGGGTCGTGTCGGTTCGGTAAATACCCCGATTCTGATTACTGTACTGACGGAATGACACAGCCAGTCAAACAATCACTGGGACGATTTTGGCAGTTTCAATCGTTTGGATTTAACGGTTTAGAATGATAGCCGTACACACGTACACACGTACACACGTACACATGTGCTTAGACGACATTGATTCTGGATTTTTATCACTTCGGAAAGTTGATTTAACTTTTGTCATAATTTATAGAAATGCGCTTATTTTTGTTGGCAACTCGGAAATTCTGTGTGGCATCAGTGGCAAAAGCAAACAATATGCTTTACCAATATATATATCCTAGTGTGTATTACTTGTGCATCTCGATACACCATGATGAATGAGGTATTACTTTACAGTTATTATCTCTGTGACCATTATAATGTTATCGATAATATATTACGCTATAAATAAAGCTGATTACTCTCAAAAGGTAAAATGCGTGTCTTGCGTCATCTACCTACCTTTGCGAATTTGCTGTTTGTTTAGTGTATGTCTACGTGCACAATACCTGACTCACCCTAGCCACAGCCGATTGCGTTGATTCCCTTACTGTTGCATCCCTATTTTCGCCTCCAGTAAATACTCCGTCACACTGTCTCCCGTGTTGACCTGTCAATCATTCTAGCTATAGCATCTTCCATCTACACGCTCACCTTCCTCTCAGAAAACCCATTTCCCACTTTGTCTTGTGACGTTTATTTCAAACTCTTCTTCCTTCAATCTGTCTTCGTGTTCGTCGTTTGTCTTCCTCACAACAGTCCTTACCATATGTATCCTTGTCATTATACTTCAGTCAGACTTCGGTTCAAATGCAAATGACTTTACGTTCGAAAATATCGTATTTGTATTTGCAGACAGTGATATTATTCAGTGCGCATTTGCCTTTGAATCAAATTTATTTGCGTTCATATTTGAATGGAATTAATTTGATTTTTCAAATGCACATTTCTAAAGCGATTCAGCGATTCAGAACAACATTAAAATGTTGTACTAAACATTAGCAAGCATACACACTAGATACTCCTAGGTATTCAATTAATATCCCATTAAATACCAGTGGATTGAACTAAAATAGATATACTTAGCTATTCAGACTCAAACCACGGCGGGTATCAAAGTAATCATTGCTAATAGTCAACATGGACTATCCACTGATTGCAATTTCACGAACTAGATTATCGCCCAGAACGACCGACAATAAACATAGCAAGGACCATTGTCACACGCATAATGAGCTACGCATGGATCGAATGACTCCCACTGGTAACTCATATATATANGGCACAGGCCACGAGATGACGCCTAATATCCCGTGCGCGACCATTAAATAACCATGCGCGAACACTATTCTTTTTAGTCTACAGAAGGTGTCACGTTAATCCAAATACCATATACATAACATGATACTCTCCGTGCTGGGAGATTCCACACGCTGGTAGTGAGGCCGGTGAACTTTGACTCGATTATTCTGTGGCGCCACCTTTTGTCGCACACATCATCTCCTGGATGCAGAGTACCGTCCATATTCTGGTCGAATACATAATTATATTAATTATACTCTTATCTGGATCTGGCTAACTTTTATCAGTTGATTCGATGCAATTACAGTTAACTTTAAACTGTGATTATATTGACACGATTGTCAGATTGAAAAGTTAAATCAGACAAACACAAAATTAGCATAGAATCTCGACAATAACGCTGCTTGGCTGCTGGAGCTTCATGGAAACACCTACACAAAATGGGGTGGTGACAGTGGGTAACAATGAGACCACGCCTTCGGGGTCAAACCCTCTTCTCGGTGAGTTCACGAAGGCGAGCGAGAGTCGGGTAAGCGAGACTAGGTCCTTGGCAGTTAGCACGTACCTAATCTCATTTTATATATTAGCTTGACCACATAATACACTGCTCTGACATTACCTAAGCTAAGATCAGCAGAATAGATTACACAGTTAATAAGCAGGTATGCCCAACCCGGTTTGCGGCTCTATGTGTTTGAATGCGGAAAAGTACATGACCGGTTCCATGAATTGGCCAACTTCCAGTTGTTTTGTCTGTGCTTCTACGTGAATATAGTGTATGGGTGTAGTTAGCCGTAAAGCGAGAAATTCGTAGATGACAGAAACTTTTCTATGTTCATGGTTCGTGATGGTGTGTCCCATGTATGAGGTGGGCTTGAGAGGCCCCTACATTGTCGACGGATGGAAGAATGTCGTTTACTACGTAAACCATATCTGCCGACGGATCGTAAATGCGTAACAAACTTTTTATCGGACTTCCAGATTGTCGTAAATGGTAGCATCCCAAAATTCCCGTGGTTATACCTATATAGTTATTCATGAAAACTGTTGTTGACTTTGACAGCTACATACAATTTATAAATATGATCATTAATGGCATATACTGGTTGGTGAATTCACAACACTACCAACAAACTTTGTCAATAATAATAGTAAAATAACAACAATAATAATAATAATTTATTCCGCTTTGACTATTAACATACTAAATACAAATTCAGTATGTTGAATATAGGTGCTTGATACAATAATATGGACACACTTCATCAAAAATAAATTAATCGATATCCATAAAACAAAACAATTACAGAAAATAGTTACGTACAAAACACGTAGTTAGTTCACCCTGATCAACGTAATTGCGTCGTTTATGTCTCCTGCCAGATACGTGCAATGATGTGTGGCCACAACTTGTTTGATGCAAAATTATAAAAAAACCTGACAGTCTATGTTGGGGTCACAAATTATAAATTGTATTACCTGAAATTACCTATAAATTAAATCAGTAATTACACAGCTTGTACTAAACATTCGCCTTCTTCAGTACCGCTATTATAGCGCCTATATATCAACATGCTTATCGAAGACAAGCATTTAATAATACGCTCCTATGTTATCTTTCTCGCTATGCTCAACCAGGCAGAACAACTTTGTTGTCTTGTTGACTCGAGCAAAGTGCTGTCGACAGTGGCTTATATAATACTGGCGGAACGTCTTAATCACCCACCCACGAACAGTTACAATTTACGATTGATAATCCATTATATCGACGTTTGTCCTTTATTAAAACTGCTATTTTGCATACTGTACATGTTGTTGAAGTGTACCACTTTAGTATTGCATTTGTTATTATCATAAATTGAAAAGATCGAAAAGTTAAATCAGGTAAAATGTTTAGTGTAGAATCTCAATAATAACGCTGTTTGGCTGCTGGTTCTTCAAAGGAGCACCTACACACAACATAGTGGTGACAGTGTGTAACAATGAGACCACGCCTTCGGGGCCAAACCCTCTTCTCGGTGAGTTCACGAAGGCGAGCGAGAGTCGGATAAGCGAGACTAGGTCCATGGCAGCTGGCACGTAACTGATCTCATTTTGACCACACAATACACTGTTATGTCGTTAACGTAACTAAAATCAGCAGCATATACTACACAGTTAATAAGCACGTAGGCCCTACCCGGTTTGCGGCTCCATGAGTTTGAATGCGGAAAAGAACAAGACCGGTTCCATGAATTGGCCAACTTCCAGTTATTTGTTCTGAGCTTATATGTGAATAGGATATAAAGTGTAGTCAACCGTAAATGTTAATGTTTCCGGTGATATCATGTTACGTCTCTCTGCCAAAAGGTTATTTTATGCCAAGGGGGCAAGTCCATCAGCTATATCATCACCAATGGCCTACCATTTAGTATCCCTGCAAGAGTCAATATATCACTCGATCAATCATGTAGTAGCGTCAGTAACTATTTTATAAAATGACAACGGCTAAATCATGGTCCGCGTTAGTGAATGGCTATGACATTTGATTATCTCAACAAATGTAGGCAGTGTGCCAATGATATGTTACAGTTGGTAATGAATGCGAGTGAACACAGACATATGGTACGTGCACCACATTTCCGTATTTTAACCAGAGTGAAGCCACATTCTCTACAAGGCTATGACACCCATACCAACAGAGTTCGCTTCGGACGCGCGTTTCTGTTAATCTGCCCAAGCTATTCATATTAAGTTAGCATCGTTTCACTGGGACAAGGCGGTACAACGCTGACCAATTAAGCCAAACTTGATACGCCACAACTCTAAAAACGTATTTCTAATTATGTCTTGCCGATGATGACGTGTTCTCTGTCTATTCCATGTCCTGATGCAGCAGAAAAAGTTGACCGTCTAGAATTGACAAAAAACTCAACAATTTCAATGAACACACCTCGAGTCGCAATTGTCTTCGGTTGAGAGGAGGTGAATATCTTTTTCGAAGAATGGCTCTTTCCCATGGTCTGGCTCTCCTTTGGTACTCTCCGTGCTATATAATTCCGTTTAGATTCACACGATGTTTTAAACAGTTCTACCAAAATTTACGCGCAATATTGACAGTTTTTCGTTTTGCCGTCTACGTCTATCTGCGCCAACATAGCACCCAAGAGAAAAACGGTGCCTGATTTGTCTGGAAAGGTCGTCAGAGCAGCACCACATTCTCCACACATCATGAAGTCACCATCGTCTTCAATAGTTACAAGCGTGACGCCATCTATTTTGTCTCCGACTTCATATTGGGGCATATATGTCTTCATGGAGGGAATTGGGCAGGAACAATTACTTGCTATCAGTTTTTAATATGTCAGTTTGGTTGCTTGGCCATATTTCTGAATTTGTTGTCCAAAAGGTGTTAAAGTCCGAAGTCAGCTAAACTCTCCCAATTCCAGTTGATTGTGTAAGGCTTCCGCAGATGACGTCCGGTTGTCCAGGGCGTCGATGATCATTGGTGTGTGACGCATAATCTGCGCGATCAACTCGGCAACCGCAGTAGTAGATCTACCACCCGTATTAGTCGGCATGTAGACCCCCCTGTCTGCATCGCCAACTGCAGTAGTAGTAGTGGTTGTGGTTGTGGTTAAGGCAGTGGTAGTGGTAGAGGTACTGGCAGTGGTAGTGGTTTTGGTAGTGGCAATTGCAGTGGTAGTGATATAGGTAGTGGTAGTTATAGTGGTAGTGATATGTGTAGTGGCAGTGGTATTGGTAGTCTTGGTGATAGTGGCAGTTGTAGTGGTAGTGGTTGTGGTAGTGGGAAATGTATTGTTGTTGTAGTGGTAATGTTAGTAGTAGTGGTTATAGTTATGGTTTTGGCTTATTTCCAGTAGTAGTGTAGATGTAGTGGCATTAGTTTTGGTAGTGTTGGTGATAATGGCAGTGATAGTTGTAGCGGTAGTGGTTGTGGTAGTGGGAGTGGTTGTGGTTGTGGTACTGGAAGTGGTAATGGTAGTGGCAGTGGCAGTGGTAGTGGTTGGAGTTATGGTTTTGGCAGAGGTACTTCGAGAAGTAGGGTAGATATAGTGCCAGTGCTATTGATAGCCTTGGTGATAGTGGAAGTGGCACTGGAAGTAATAGTGGTTGTTGTGTATGCATCGGTATATATAGTGGAACTTGTTGATGTAGATTTACTGTCATCGGTATTAGCAGTAGTATTGGTAGAGGAACTGGCATTGGTAGAGGTAGTTTCAGTTTTAGTGGTGGTGGCAGTGGTAGTGGTAGTGGTTGTGGTAGTGGCATTTGTAGAGGTTACTGGTAGTAGTACTGGAATTGGCAGTGGTAGTGGTACTACCACAGCCACTTCCACTTCCATTGCTACAGCCACTGCCACTGCCACTACCACTGTCATTATCAATACCTATACCACTACCACCACGTCTACCATAACCTATGCCACCACTACTACCACTGGCAGTATCTATACCACTACCACAACCACTACCATTTCCAATACCACTACCACTATCACTATCTCCATCATTACCACTCCCACTGCTAGTGCCTCTACTACTACCACTGCCAATACCATAACCGCTACCACTAAACACTGAAAATACTTCTACCACTGCCAGTTCCCCTAATAGTAGTACTGCCAGTACCATTGACAACAAATGTAACTCTACACATATAACTACATATACCACTACCACTTCCAGTGCCAGTACTTCTTACACATCCATTGCAATTGCCACTACCACCACCACCAACACTGCCACTATCACCAATAATACAACTATCAATGCCACTACCATTACCACTGCCAATACGACAACAACTGCCACAATCACTAATATACTGATATGCGGAAAGAAAAGCATGCATGCTGGTTTACGGAAAGAAAGGCTTCCCTTTCGAGTAACAATTAAAGTGTCGCTGAATATTTCACATTCTTTAAACATTAAGTAGTGCCAGGGGTTCAAAGGTAGACCGCATCGGATACTATAGAAGAAATGTGTNGCAAATTACGATTTATAATCCATTATACCGACATTTGTTCTTTATATAGACTGCTGTTTTGCATTCTGTATTTGTTATTAGAGTGTAATAAAGCATCAAAAGCAAATTAGCCACCCACTCAAGCACTATGAGTACACGAAAGTAGTGATTGGATTTAGGTTCTAGTATAAATTTTAGTAAGTTCACGAAACATCCCTGGTGGTAATACCACGATCACACGATAGACAATAAATGTTGTTAACTGTCTCAACTTTACCAGGGTAGAATATACAATAATATCCGACAACATACCAACTGCCTACAACATGACTAGTGATGATACAATGTTTCAGTTAAACATCACCGAATGTAGTATTATATTTGCTTAGAGAGTGTTCGTAGCATCAACCGTGAGTTGAACTTAACGAACTTAATCGGTTGAACACTGACATTAGTTAAACGTTTGTGTTGGGTGTGATGATAATGATGATGATATCACTAAAGGCCTGATTATACGAGCAAATTGCGTCTGATTATGTCGCCCGAAACGGTTTCGTGATTTCCGATTAGCGGGTTGTATTGGTCCTATTGGGGCTTCAACCAATGTGACCGACAGTTTGAAGCAGAGAATATTCTTCGACCGACAACAACTGCACCGTGTCGTGACCGTTCATCAAATCTGAAGTCGGAATTGGCACGAGTCAATAGGTCACATTAACAGTTTCTAACTAAATATATACGTGAAGAAACATTTCCGACAACGCTAGCCCTTAGTTGGTACTTTGCTCGTACTAGTGCTGCTCCAATTAATCGATTTTATCGACAATTGATTAGTGTTTACTTCCATTCAAGGAATCTACCACAATATTGCAATTTCTAGCCGCTACAAGATCCACACTGCAACTTACACGGGGTAGCCGAACCAGCGTTAATTGGCTTCCCTCTGGCGGTCGGGCTTGTTATTCACCAGGATGCTTTGTTAGTTGCCTGGAAGCTAAACGGAAAACAGAAGAAGGGTCGATATACGACATATTTATGAAATGCAAGCATTGTTGATTAATAGAAAGTAATTCAGGCTGATTTGCGGAAAGAAAGGCATGCATGCTGGTTTACGGAAAGAAAGGCTTCCCTTTCGAGTAACAATTAAAGTGTCGCTGAATATTTCACATTCTTTAAACATTAAGTAGTGCCAGGGGTTCAAAGGTAGACCGCATCGGATACTATAGAAGAAATGTGTAATGCTATAAATGCATGCAATACGATTATGTGCGTATATGTGGGCCATATATGTCATTTGTCATCACTTCAACCTATCATGCTTGAAAAACCTGGTGGAAGCAGTAATTCGATATGGATGCGTTTGATGTATGTTATAAACATTTAACTGTTGACTTTGTAGTATTTACTATGGGTAGTATCATAAAACAGAGGGCGCCACATTAATCCAAAATTCAACGATTTTCTTCGTGCTGGGCGATCCCACATGCCGGTAATGAGGGCGGTGAACTTGATTCACGTGGTCCATGGTAGCTTCGATTATCCAGGCTCCGTGTTGTGGCGCCATCGTTTGCCGCACATATCGCCTGGATGCACAGTGTACTTTTCATTGTGATGTAAATTATGTATACGTCTAGATTCTGGTCGCATACATAATTATATTAAATAGACTCTCATCTGGCTAACTCATAAAATAAAATAAATTGTTATCAGTTTATAAGATGCAATTCGAATTAAATTTAAACTTTGATTATATTTACACAAATATTAGTCTGACAATTAAAACCGTCAAAACAAAGTTTAGTATAGAATAACGCTGATTGGCTGCTGGCGGGAACGCCTTCACGGGAACGCCTACGCCTTAAATGGTGACAGTGTGTAACGATGAGACCAAGCCTTCGATAGCAGACTCTCTTCTCGGCAAGTTCACGAAGGCGAGCGAGTTTAGGTCCATGGCAGTTGGCACGGAACTAATCTCATTTTATATATTAGCTTGACCTCACAATACACTGCTATGACATTACCTAAGCTAAGATCAGCAGCATAGATTATATAGTTAATAAGCAGATAGGTCCAACTCGGTTTGCGGTTTGAATGCGGGAAGCTAAATGACCGGTTCCATGAATTGGCCAACTTCCAGTTATGTGTTCTGTGCTTCTATGTGAATAGTGTATGGAGTGTAGTCAGCCGTAAAGCGACAAACTCGAAGATTCGGTCATCTTCTGTACGTTAATAGTTCTGTAGTGCTGTAGTGTACCATGTATGTGATGGGTGTGAGAGGCCCTACATCGTCGACGGATGGAAGAACGCCAGCACAAACATCAACTGCCGACAGTCCTTGTGACTGTTTAAAAGCCGGGGTTACACGAGGCGATGCTACCGCTGCGACGAGGCGATATCGACGTCATTAACAAAGGTCAAGGCCGTGTGGTGTCCCATGCAATGTACATCGCATGCGATACCGTCGCGTGTTTACACGGTGCAATGTGGTTACTCGAGACATCATAAATCACACGAGTATTACGTAAGTAAGCGCGCGTTCCCGGTAAACATGGCTACCACACTTTCCAGTGACGAAGAGTTATTAGTTGTCGCGGCTGCATGTGCGGCAATTGTAGCGCATGTAGCTCCAACAAAAAAGAAACGAAATAGAAGATGCTGGACTCGCCCCTGGCTGACACGGAGGCCACAGTCAGGAGCGTACCACTGCCTCGTGGAAGAGCTGCGGAACGAGGACGATCGCGCGTTTAAAAATTTTTTACTTATGGAAATTCCCCATTTTTAGGAGCTGCTAGCCAAAGTAACCCCCGTCATTGCCAGGCAAGACACCGAGAAAGCATACCACCTAGCGAGAGTCTGGCCACCACTTTGCGATTTTTGACTTCGGATATGTATCACGTGCTTAACTTGATATGCTATGAATACGTATACAAAATCACCAAGTGTCATGTTTCTTCCCTGGATTTTCACTATACATTTTATATATATATATTATAAGTCATAACACAAGATCAACCAAACTAATCATGTAAAATTATTTAGTACTGTAGCAATGATGCAGAACAATATGATGTATTTTGTTGACAATTAATAACATGTATGGCCCAGTGCTGCTTGAATTTTGTCCATACATTAATGAGTAACCTACACTGACACTTACAAATAATGAGCATTTGTAAGGTTCGAGATAAGCCTTTTATAGTTTGCATATCTTAACCCAGTTTTTATCTATTATGTTTTTAAAAAAGTTAGCAGAGGGTGTAGATATAATATTTGTTTACTGTTCTGAATATGTTGGTGTCGTAAGCAAACATTTTTACATTACTATTTACTGTCTGTGGTATATCATTACATTTAATTCCATCACTTAACTGGCTAGATTAAGAAGGAAATATTTGCAACTGTCCATTTTATTTCTGGTAATATTTGTTCATGTTTTAGGTGACAGCTACCTGGAATACCTGTACCTGATATCAAAGACAACAATGTCAAAACTAATTCCGGAGACATGTGAGGCCATCTACGAGGTGATGAAAGCAGACTACTTAAAGGTTACAGTAAGTTTGAATGCGTTTGGCAATCTTGTCAACAGATTTCGTGTTCTTGACAAGTACATACATTTAGCACCAAGCAAATGCACAGTTATGACAAACGCATGCATTGTGTTGCACAATTTTCTTTTGTCAAAGAAGGATGCATGTTACACCAGCTGTCATTCTGACCATGACCTGTCACAACCACGTTGCCGAAATCTTGTACAGCAGGGAGGCAACAGAATCCAAGGGTCAGCACGTGAGATTCGTGGTGAATTTTGCGATTACTTTAACACTAATGACCAGGTTGACTGGCAGTGGGATATTCCTATTTAGGTTGACAGTTCTCAGAGAAATGTAGGCTGAGGTTCACAAATGTGTTGGTTGAATATTTTTTATAACAGTATTCAACTACTAGTACAACACTTATCTGTGAAATTACCTGTTGCTCAATATAGGGTGGCTCCTATGACATTGACACATTTGACTTTGCGAGTCACTGTTTTTCTTACAATAATATGCTTATTTTAAATAGTACTGAGTAATTGTCAATGTTTATGTACAGGCAAGTGTACCCGTGCAATATGTAAGGTTAAATTTATGTTATATATATATATATATATATATATATATATATGGCTCGAAAATAAACTTTCTTTCCTTTAGTCTTTCTTCTTTCATTACAACTGCAGTGAACCATGTACAAATAGTGCCTAAAGGAAATTCTCACCAAGTTTGAGACAGATGACCTCATTGTCACGTGAGGTTGGAGGAATTCATCCAGAGCCTGATAAAACGGCCATGTTGTCACATGCACTGTGTCAGTGCCTGCTCCACTCCTCATCGTACTCTCCACCTTCCTCCTCTCTCGAGTGTGTGTTGTGCGCAAATTGCGCAGCTTTTGTTGAATGTCATCAGCTGTTGACAACAATTGTTTTCTTTATACCAATGGAATGCTACAAAGTAGTACACATGTACGATGGAATATATATACCCCCTTAAATATGTTGTACTTTTCATTATTATTTATCTCCTTTTAGTATATATTTATTATAAAAATATATATTTTTTTTATATTATAAAATCAGAATAATGGACAAACACAGACAATTTGGTGTCGGTAGTGAAATTTCAGGGTTGTACAGTATGTGGGTCTGTTTTTTTCACCCAGTGTGGTGCCATATTCACTGCAAAAACAATATTCATATTTTAAATATATGTATTGATTTCTACTATTTAAATTACTTAATGATATATTTTTTACTCATTTTAATGTAGGAAATAATGACAAGCCAATGATTAACAGACTTGCACTAATAACACCATTAAATTAATGTGCATTATCTCATTTCAAACAACCATGTCATTTCACATCAACCAGCCATCAACAATCTCATGTTCTATAACTAAGATGAAATTTAATAACAATTGCTATATACAATAAGTAGGGAAAGTCAGTGTTTTCCATTATTTTTATTTTTTATTATAATATACACATATAGATAATAAAAATCATGAAATAATGTTATAATAAAAACAGATACATGTTCTGGTCCAAGTCGCATTTCTTTGACTTTGCGTTTGAAACGAAAGTAGAGTTGCGTATCTTCTGTGATCCTTCACTACTGGCGACAGATTATGTACTACAATTGTGTGCATGATGTCAGTATGAAATTCTTATGTTTTATAAGTATTGTAAAAAGTTCAAATGGGTGATAAAACAAATTGCGCTCGCTTCGATAATTTTCATCAGTAAATACCTCTCAATGTCTTGTCACATCTGGCCTGCAATGCGGCAGACATGGCCCGCAACACTGTCTGGCGGTGCTGTTTTTTTTGGTAATTCGCAGCACTTACATTCTATAAACATTCATGCTCACGAAAAAGCTCTATTAGATGAAAATTGTCGTCATCTGTCAACCTAGTAGGGATGCATTTTTTGACGCCATTTTCTCAAAAAATGTCACGTGTGTTGCTTGTGATTGGACAAGTCAGACGCGACGAGGCGACTTCGCCTCAAAAAATAGGGACGGTTCTATTGCAAGCGACGTCGCTGCGACGCCATATCGCAGCGATGTACTGTTTACACTGGGCAAACACGTTGCATGCGAAGGCATCGCCTCGTGTAACCCCAGCTTAAAGCGCTTTACCTCCTGGCAGACCTGTTCATTCAACCTGTTTAACACCAATTCGACTTCTCTGGGAATCATTCAGCCACGCTGCAATTACTGCCTGAACCCATTTTAATCAGCCGAGTGAACTAGAGCAACGTGGAGTGAAATTGCTCAAGCTTCAAAACGACAACATGACGTACCGCCGAGTTCAATATATCAAGAGTCTGGATCTCCTGGGCGACAAATAAATATTTTAATACATTGTTTTCTCAAATCAAATAAAATTTGTTTAGACACCGCATCTTTCAAAACATAGAATCAAGGGTTTACATTACGTAAGTGGATAATTTAGGGCTATACATACTCGCAATACACATATATTTCAGTAACACATACAAAAGTGACAATGACTGAATATAACATGGAAACATAGTTCTTTGCCCAATTACAATTGTGCATCGTCCATTGTGTAAATAAAATCCTATTTTTGTTTTTGCAAAAGTCGTGGCCCGAAAGGTCATATGCTGAGTACAATTATGCTATTGCATTAGTGCATTAGTGCATCCATTCATATCAAGGATGAAGAAGAAGAAGATGAAAATGATGATGAAACATTTGTATCAAGGATGAAGGTAATGATGATGATGATGAAATTGTTTCATTCGACATCCAAAAATATAAACGTTGAAACCGACGTCATACGGCAAGTCACGTGAACAGGGTCACGTTGCTAACTGGGAAACACCAACACATTCACGTACTTGTGTGGTCGTTGTTGGCCGTCCTCCGTAACGTACTTAAGGTGACAGAAATGCTCCAGTTTGACAGCGACGTGGTTCGGAAAGACGGCCACGATTGATTTGTCGCCTCCTTCGTCTGCTGGCCGCCAACGAACTGGCTTGTCCGTGGATGTTTCGCTGCAACATTATAGTATACTAGAGTGAGGTGGATGCGCTAATGTGAATTTTTAAACATGTATTCCTTGGGATCCAAACTGGAATAATCCAAGCCTATTTCAATGTGTGACTCTCGGTCTTTCCGATATGTCGCGTCATTATTGCGTGGTTTCATTACAAGGAGGCGCCACTGTTCTGTTTATTGTTTCATGACGGTTCGTACGAGCTCGAGCTCGTAATCGAACTGGCTGACAAATGACAGTAAAAAACATAAATTTGGTTATTGCAATGTTGTTAAATAGACACAGCACCGCTCGTAACAGAAATAACAGACATACATAATATACAAATAAAGATTAAATGTTAACAGGCTTTTCAACATATCATAGGAAGGAGTAAGAAATGTGTAATGATGAGAGCCGCGCTTACCTGCAAAGCAGTTTCGTGTCGGGTAGTTTACTTAACTTTGGGACGGCGTAGCTTGGGAGAAACAGGTAGACGGACTTCCGAAAGATAAGGTCGTGTGGCTCCAGTGTAACAGTCGGGCTGAGGGCGATGGAGCCGGTTTCCGCCTCGAAGTCCGAGGTCATATCACGGTGGATGCCAATCGTTATTGTGACGACGCCAGACTGATCATCGAGAGGAACGGTGTCAGGGGAAATTACGAGGGAAATACCCTCACTAGGGATGGCCAGTATCCCTCCACTGGTGCCCACTTTGAATTGATAGGATTCGACCTTCTTGTTTGACTTTTGGGTTGTGAGTACTTCGATTTTTGTATCTGTCTGTGTGGTCGATGAATACTCTGCTTGTATCTGGGCTTGGAAAGGACAGCTCATCAGCTCAATCTTGTCGAATACTAGCTCATCACGTTGATGGGACGCCATTTCTAGATCGTGTTGAACCTGTGATTGAAATACATCTGTGCGGTTACGGGTATATTAAATAATACTTTTTTTATGCAGACCATTCAATATACTGACCGCTATATAAACATCGACAAAGCAATTTCAACAATTTAAGTAGCCTAATATATGAAAGAAAGTGTATGTTTATTTGTCTGTTTGTCTGTTTGTAGTGTGCATTTCCGCATTTGTGTGTCGATCCGGACGAAACTATTCAAATTGATCCAGGGGATCCTTCGGACGTACATGGGCGGTCAGATGTGGATCCATCCGAACGGGGCCCCCGTGGGCGGGGTCACAATTTTAAAAAGGCTGTAATGGATGTTGCAATGGTGGAATTATTTTGTTTTCTATGTCACCGTAAAGATTATACTTATGCCTACACATTTGTTACTGGATGTATCTAGCAATTATGAAAACCTTTCAAGTTGCTAGAGTTTATATGTACCACATAGAGGTGTTTATGGATAGAAAGTGTATGTATGTATAGCACTAGCCGAGTTACCCGGCGTTGCACAAGACAGAAAGGCAACCACTACAATAACTTATGACTCCTTGCATTGCCCAGTCATATTGTAGTAATGGCAATGACATTTCATGCCCCAAAAACATGTCCAATCTAAATAGGCTCGCCAAACTTTGGTCATGCGAAGCTTACATAACACACCTAATTAAAAGAAAAAACACCACAATGCGCCGAAGGACCGACATTTGTGTTTTCACAGAAAAAGATATTATCAACATTACTGACCGGATAAAATGAGTGTGTGCTGAAAGACAGCCACCACTGCCTGCGAGTTCTTTCATAGCGATAGTCAACAAGTGCAGTACAAAATCGGTCATGCGTGTAGCTGTCTATAGTAGTCCATGAATTTGTATTGAGCTAATTTTAGGCACTTGTCTGTAACCCGTGTACACGTTATTTTCTCCACTTTTCGCCATAATAAGGATACTTCTTTACAATTTCATGATCTGCTGTAGGCAACAACCATGCACAGTTATGTTTGGAACGTTTACATTATTAAACATGTGTGTAAAACACACCTATTCACCTTTTCCGACGCCCGATTGTGTACATTTTAATTACTTGAAGGCTCAAACACCATCTTTCCCCTTTCGCTTCGTCACATGAAACGAATCAACAACACACATTCGATCGTCGGAAAAGGTAATGAAAAGTGTTTTTATGCATAAGTGTTATAACATGTACATATAGCACATATAACCAAAACTGAAGTATGCCGTAGTTTCAGAGCAAACTACACAGGCACGCCAGGATAGAGGACCATTTGCAGTTGGCTGAACTAGCAATATTACCATTGTATGTTATTCTAACTGGCAGTCTCTGTGTTTTTTAAATATAATTTATGCTCACTCTGCAATACATATTTAATTGGGAAAACGAATAGGCTACGGTAGGTGTTATATGGCTATAGGCAATTAAACCATACGACAATTATCAGGACTATCAACGCGTTTTGCAACGAAATAGATTTTAATGTTGCGATTTTGCCAGTTAAGGTTATTTAACAATTTGAACTTATTTGTCAATACAGAGCCACAAGCGATGTATGTTGACAATAGACCGTTCTACAGATGAGGGCCTCAACTGTTTTTAAATCGAATACAAACGTTATGTTGTTCGATTTACACGGCCTACTTAATGAGCCGGTGGCGCTATACTGGACTGGTTATGTTACTGACATCAAATGATGACAAGGGAACGTGGTTAGTATCTAACTTATAACGATACTTGTTTGAAATGGCAAAAATGCATATAAACTTGAGAAACTTACCTTCCAGGTGTCCTGAACGTAATATCTTCCAATAAACCAAGCGATCAGTTTCAACAATTACCTGGTTTCTTCACTACACTGAGCCGCACCTTTCTTGTTCAGTAGGATATATAAACGCCAAGTCACGAGTCAAATCAGTGTTCAATGAACCGAGACCACGACGGTCATGCATGGCTACATTTGTATGTCAGTCACTACGCAAACTGACACAACTAGTATGCAACCTCTACACCCAGGAGATTACTCAATAAAAATACGGAGGTAGGTGTACGAAAACGCAAGGCTGCTGTAAATTGTGCATGTGTATAGGAGGTGAGTGGCATTTATCAAGGTTTGTGCTATACAACACAGGAGTTAGTGATCCCAAAAGAGATTCTGACGTTACCTTTCCAAAGAGCCGTTTCTGGCTGGAGCCGCAGTGTTGTTCCTCGTAACAGGGCACAACAGCTGCCTTCGATACGACGCTTCACAATTTCCAAAGAAAACGTGCAATTCGTTTTCGCCAATAAACATTACCTCGACGCTTGTATCAAACATTATTGGGGTGGGTCTCCAGTGAGTGGAGGATCTAATGTGAGATTTGTCATTTTGGTTCCACATAAACTTGGTATATAGATTCGATTAAACTGTCTAAGAATCCAGCGGATATATGTGAACACGTCGGTTGACCATTGTGATAAAATAATCGAATATTCTGCACACAGGTGGACCATGTCCATAGGAACAAAGTTAGCAATATGGCGAGCGCACATATTTTGTGTGTGAAAAAAATGGCCGCCATTATTCAACATGGCCACAATCATTTCTTATTTGTAACATATATTAGGATATTTGCCCCATCTAAATTTTATTGATTTGAATTTCACAATTTATTAACTCTCATATCTGTGAAAATGAATAACGGTTTGGTTTTTGAGGTTCAAACAATGTCATGTGTATTGAGAGATGTTGCGTATGGGTGAGGTAATTAAAATTGTAATTACAATGATGTTTTTCCCATGCAACGTCATTGTGTTAGTTTTAATTCGTCCCCACATTCTCCTTACCAAATGGGACATGATTTATGTATCGGTCTGTTTTTGACTGCATCGAACAAAACCTGACGCATCAATGGGTGCACACAAAGCAAGCACACCAGAGTGATGTGTGCTGATGACTTCTTTAATTGTGCCAATGGTTACTACTCTAGGAATGAAGATAGCACCGGCTGTGGCTTGATGAGAACATCGTTGAGTGCGTGTTTTGTAGGAGGCATTCTGGAACATCCGGTTACATATAACCACGAATTATATCATTACATCGTATACATAACGGTTTTTGAACGAAAGTATGTTTCTCTTATTTAATAACCCTGCACTGCTAGATCTTTAGAGAAACAGCTTAATGATGAATTGTCCCATTACTCGATCCCGACAGTTTGGTGCATTAATTTCTTATCTAACAATTGTCCAACAGGCATAACTATGTAAGCACTTAGTCGCTGAAGGCGAGCAAAGAGAAGGGTCTGGAATAATCGGGCTGGGCAGTGCGTGGCAGGTGCTACCTGCATGAGATGTTCTACTTAATCACCACATATAGCTGCGTTATGCTGCGTTGATAAACGTTCGTCGAGTTCGTTGTGCCGTGACAAATATGTGTCATAGCACGTTTGGACTTGTAAACAAAACACGCCTGTTTAAACCGGGATGCCAGGTAGGCCATTTCGAATCGATGTATAAGCTGTATGCTGGTTGTCTATGTGGGTCACTCGTTACGCTCCGACAAATGCTTACGGGGATATCGCCTGAAGGCATTTCAATAGTTGAGTCATTACTGCCGAGTCTTTATCGCGTATATGACACCGTTTCAAAAATAGTGTCATACGTTTTAGTTGCATATCGCATGGTGATCGTCTTGCACATTGCTGTACTGGTTTCGACTGGTGGCTGGTTGTTCACAAGGTCTTTTAGTGAAACGTGTTGACGACATTATTGTCGATCCGCCTACTACTCGTTTTGAATGTAGTAGGGTATATCATTAATGATCAAACGTCCTGATAGTTAACTTTCTAAGCAACCTGCTAAGCATTGGCTAATAGTTATGACGTCAAATGAACGTGGATGCTTTGTTGCTTTCTTGCGAGGGCTGACATTTTTATGGGGGATGGGCTCCATCTAAGCGGAAAGGGCCGGCATTTTTCGCAGATGAACTCTTTAGAACAGTTGACAGTGGCATGGCTAGCATGCATTATTTAAACTAGAAGGGCAGGGGTTACTTAAACTTGCCTCAGACAGGACAAGTACAGTTCAGTAGTACACAAATTAGTAACACAATTTCCGGGAATCATTTCTGAAGCAGGTTTTAAATGCGCGTGTTTAAATGCAAGGGTCATACTAATTAAGAAAAGTACATACAAATTATGGTAGAAAATATTGACCCTCACATAACGGAATGATGGGCAACGAAAGACATATCAGACACTGAATTAGGACTGATATGATACTTAATATTTAGGAGAGATCGAATAGAAAGTGGGTAGATGAGGGATCATCAGTAGATATTATCTATTTAGATTTTCGGAAAACTTTCGACGAAGTACCAAATCAAAAGACTTCTGCGTAAATGTAAAGCCCATGGTATCGGGCATGGCATAATCAACTGGATAGGAAAAACGGCTGACTGAGAAAAGACAACGTGTTGTAGCAGACGTGGTGATTTCAAAATGGAAGTCAGTTTTGAGTGGGGCACCACAAGGATAAGAATTAGTCGTGTTATATAGCAATGGCTAGGATGATAATATAAGAAACAAAATGACACAAGTGTTTAGAAAAGTTACATATAATGGTTACAAAACGATCTAAATTAGTGAAATGGTCTGCAAAATAGCAGATGTTATTCAATTTTGGGAAATGTAAAGCCTACAAACAACACTGGAACTTGGATGTAAACTATGAAATGGGACATATTTTTCTCGGTACTGCCATTGGAAAAAATATCTAGGAGTGAAAATAAGTGCCGACAAGAACGTTTCAGAGCAGTGTGGTATTGCAGCTTCAAATGGTAATAAAAGTATTGGGTTAATTAGAAGAAATATACCATATATGGAAAAAGAGCTTATTATAACTCAACTTGAAGCAATCGTTAAGCCTCATTTATAATAATATATATATACACTAGAAGGAATACAGATGAGAGGGTTGAATGACTCCAAAACTGATATATATATAATTTATGAATAACACCTGAAACAAAATGGTTCAACAGCCCTAGAGACAAGGGGAGAGATAAACTTTAAGTTTTTATGATAATGAATGGGTATGAAAATATAGATAGAAATATTATGTTGTTGTCACTTAAGAAAGATAGAAATACACGAAGTAATTAGTTAGTTGGTGAAGAAACAGTGTAGATTAACTATCAGGAAGTACTCATTCTCACACAGGAAAATAAATGGACAAAGTATCCACAAATTGTTTAAATGCTAGCAACGAGAAAAAGACAAAATTGACAACTATCTCAGAAAGGCGGGTTACACATCAATGATTTTTTATTCTCGATAAGCCAATGGCTCCATTGTCCATTTGCTGTCTGGGAGCTTTGTCTTGGATGGCAATCTTTGGCTTAATCGTTTTATATCTTTTTGTATGTGTTGTGTTTGAAGAAGCTTCATGCCGAAACATTTGGTTCAGGTTTTCCATTTGTGTTAAACTAAAACGACGCGGCTGTTGTGTCCAGTTCGATGTAAGATGATGTTGCGGGCATGTAGTCGATTGGTTTGGATCAGGCGTAAATCGCTCGCGGTGAAGTGAAGCGGCGGAAAGAATATGTAACTATACGCAGTGCAGGTAAATATCTAGCCGAGTAGTCGGTGTTCCATGGTATTCAATGCATTATGCACTATGTTTTCATGTTATCTGCTATCGAAGTACGTACAGTATATATGAGAACGTGTCAATGAAATTAAGTAAAATTGTCAAATGATTAACTTCATTCGATAGACTAAATTAATTCAGATGCTTCGATCCCGTATGTTTGCGCTTTTGTGAGTTATTATGTATATGTGTTCATGTATTTGTTTTAGTGCGTGAGTGTGTCAGTGCGTACGTGTTCTTTGGAAAGGAATTACTGTAAATATAAAGATGTAGTAGAAACCCTCATTTCGGAAACAACCATGTATCGCATAGGACAGTCAAGTATTGAATTAATCGAAGACTCCACCACTACTACACTAGGGATCAGACGTTGATACGGTTTAGCAGTTAAAATGAATAACTTAGTGGCATTAACTACACAACAACACAACCATATAGCCACGTCGAAATTCAATTCAGCCTACAAAGTTATGCAAATTCCTGCGTACAATATCTGACGAAAGAAGTCTTGATCACGTCAGCTCAGTGCTATTATAACCACACATGGCACACACCCACATAGCCATGCAACCACTTAACCACACATGGCACACACCCACGCCAACACGCAACCACATAACCACGTCGAAATTCAGACCACATAATCAGCCATGCGTGTGCTTGCCAATAATTATCTGACGAAAGAAGTCATGATCACGTCAGCTCAATTCAATTATTTTTGATCTCATATCAAGCAAAGACACGGAACGCATGTGCAAACAGGTGAGAAATATAATATACATTTTGTAAAGTGCATTTCTGTGGATGATTCATTGATATCCTGGATGGCGTCCAAAATGGCCTCCGCATTGACCATAGCCTATGATATATAATGGACGCTAATTTTCAAATTGTAGGTCTTTTGTTACCCAAAAGGGGTCATTTTGTGACAATTTATTTGGAAATACTGAAGTGGCACAGTGGTGTTTTTTCTCCACGTATTGATAAATATAACATGCATAATTTTCTTGACTTTCAGACAAATATCCTTTATCCATTCAGAGTAATGGTACGCCAAAGTTCATTGGCCATGACTGTGAAAATACCTCGACAAAAAACCGAAAGTATTCGTTTATTAAACAAATGCAGCCCCATTGTACCTTCTTTTCAACTACGGCTAAGGCTTTTGATTTACTGAACGAACGCTATTATAAGAAACAGCACAAACTTGATGTTTAAGCATTAGGTGATTGCTGGTAGCCATATTGGATTTGAAAATGGCTATCAAAATGAAATTATTAATATGCATAAACGTTCAATACTGTTAGGTTGTGTTGTTATCCATTGTTCAAAACAATGTTTCATCATCCTTAATTTTTATCAGTTGTTATTGTCGTCGTAATTTGCAGTGTCTTCGATGAGCCATTTTGACTCATCACTAGCCATGTACCTTCTAAAAACAGAACAAGGTTTTGCTCCCTTTTTGGTACTGATATCTGCGTTGGCCCATGGAATAATATAATACGGCGTACGATGACCGGCAAAATTACAGCATACAATGACATACCAGATAATGATGCAAGACAATCTACCGTAAAATAGGGAATTATCATGGACAAACAAAGAGTAACATCCAAATACTATCCACCACATTTGCTACCAACCGTTCTAGTTATGTCTTCAGGTGAATCCTCAAATCAGATTTTACATGTGTTGAACTTTTTAAGACACGAACGAATTGTTTGTACGGTTGGCAGCACCGAAGTCCAAAAAAATGTTTCAACATTAATCAGACGCACACTGAGCAAAGTCAGATGAATCAGTATGTTCTGTCTCATTGTGGATCGGTGCTCGTCCATGATAATTGTCAACATTCAACGCTAGATCTAGGTTGGTGTGTGACAGTGAGCAATTATGTTGTAGCTAATATTACTCATTGATAATATAATAGGCATAAACTATTAATACCGACAACATATGTAGACAGCACCAGGTAAAACATTCTGACGATATACACACTATGTTGGAAAAATGTCAGCCAACAAACTCACTTGTAGTCTATCTGCGTAAGATCAGCAAAACAATGGGCACACAGTAACTTTGATATATATGTTAGCTGTATAACTATTCAAACGCAGGTTACACATCAACTCTCACAATGTGCGCTTATGATATATGATGTTGACGTTCATACAGATTAATGTGATGTTAAGAAAACAAGTTCGCTGTAGTGACCGTAACCTATTGCCAATATACTGTTGCATTATTTGTGATATCGGTGAATTAAACATATGTTCCAGATCCGTGTGAGGCTAGCACTATAAGCCACGAGGTTCCAGGGAGTGACTATTCAAGCCGCATTATGAAGCCTATTATGGATGAGGTTGCCAGGTAAATTAAACTTTCCATTCTGATGTCCTCGTCAATGCCAATGATATTTGAGAGTTGTTCTGACATTCCACGTCGTATTGCCGATATTTTTTTTTATTAATAAAATCCACACTGAATCGAAGTACTTTGGATGATATAACAAAACCGTTCGTCCTACCTAGGCATGTACAAGGGAATAAATGAGAAGTGGCATTCTTCATTTTGAGCAGTGCCTTTTTGGAAGTGTCAGTAGCTTAAGTGCAGGGAAACAATATTTATACCCTGCTGATGCTTAATGTTGATACCTTGCAGATGCGTAATGGCAGAAACTTGAGCTTGTTTGCTACAGGAACACACAAAGAGTAACTGTTGTTAAAGGTCATTTAATAAATGCATCGTGATAATAAAATACATGTATCGATG
>SDWI01002247.1:3491-22445 GCA_009193005.1 Lamellibrachia luymesi
ATTTGGTGGGATTGTGAGGGGAGACAGCGAACGAGTCATAGATTGAGTGATTGGGGACGGGCGGCACAAATGGTAAAAAGGGTGCATTGATGGCTGCAGGGCATGAAACAGTACAAACCACTCAAACAGCAATACACAAATGTAGTTTGGTGATGCATTTACACATTGTATGGCAGAGCAGATGTAAAAGGTTGGATTGGTACGCTGAGGACCTACAGGTGTCCGCAAGGCATTGACAAGTGTGAAAGGGTTTAGTCAAAAAATTTTGCTGAATATATGCATTGCGTATTAGACTTCTATCAGTTAGTTTGTGTGGCTTAGGATCGCGCCAGTTTTCTTTTATTTTTACGGGCACGATCTGAAGCATGTGCATTCGAATATTCATATTTATGTTCTGTCCTCTTTTGTTTACCGAGGAAAAACGTTTTAATAGTATGTACCAATTGCGTGTGTACCTGTGCTGAATACCGTTGTGTCACGGAACAGTGTAGTGAAAATGCACACATGAATGAGATGACAAGCATTACCTCTCCCGCGTGAATTTGTGACAGAGATGTAGTGTAGGGAACAGAAAAGAAAGGTATATACGGGAGAGAGAGGGGAGGATTGAGCAATAGAAGCAATTGCAATGCCATGTGTGCGTGTGTGCGTTCGCGCTCGCACGCAGCGTGTGTGTGTTTGTGTGTGTGCATGTATTAGTGCGTGATTTGTCATGAAAACCACAAAACAAGACTACTTTCTTGACATTACTTATTACAGTTTCCTTCAGAGTATAGGTTGCAGGGCACCAAGGAAGATGTTGACTTCTTTCTTGAAATGTTCTCTGTCCCTGATTGTAACGATTTCCTCTGGGATTCCATTCTATTTCATGTATCTGCCTCAGGTAGATAACTCATGTATACACCGCATGAATCTACTTCTTGCATCTACCTCATGCATCCATCGCATATATCTACCTGATGTAACTACCTCATGTATCTACCGCTTGTATCTACTGCATATGTCTACCCGATATGTCTACCGCATGTACCAATCACATATATTAATCCATAATATATACAAAAACATCCCTGGGAATCATTCAGACCTCTTATTTAATATTTAACCTAATTGAGCACATCGTTTTCAACGTATACAAAAAAATGATGAAAAGTTGGCAACCGTTCCACTACCGTACACTGGCTCAAGTTGGCACAGGTCCAAGACAAGGCACCAAGAAAACTCGTGACATTTACTCTATCAGTTAAAAGGGCCAACACCTTTCTCCCATTTCATTCGGCGATTGCAAGAGCTCCGTGTATCTGATTCGGGTAAGTGCACTTTAACGCCACTTCGTATGCTGCAAATTAACCACTGGCAAACCTGTTTGTTTGTGACATACATTGTGATTGGTGGTTATTTTACCAAGTTTATGTTGTCGTTATCGTGTTGTAGAGACAATGCGTGTCGTCATCATCCTTCTGTTCGCGTGTATCGCGCTACTGGCTTTGGCTGACGACAATGCGGCTCAATTGGATGAAAAGGTAGGAACACATGTGTAGAGAAACATATTTCTTATCTGCTTTGAATTCATATAAGAATGCCTCATGAAATTAATATGACACGGTCAAAAATCAACAACTCTTCTGCGGCATATAATGGGGTTCGAAATGCATCATATCTCTCGGACGCCCTATACGCGAAAGTACGTGTTACTTCCCGTAGAAACAGCGTAATCTCTAATGTAGAAGTGGCCTACGAATGGTAGTCAACTATCTCGTCTTTGACAACTGATACAGTTTCACAAATTTGCATTGGGGTATCCGTGTATCAGTGGATAATGAACGCCATTATCAGCATTTGGGCAAAGCTGCCATCCAATATACAACAATCGGATTAGTTACGTGTGTACACATTTTACTTTATATTTACTCTCATCCGAACTAAAGAGATCATGTTTCCTTTCAAGGTCGTAGTAAGAGAGAGCAAAATCCTCTTCTGGCCGTTCAACGCAGAACTCGTCGACGTTTATATTACTACCATTATCACTAATTATTCTTCCATTAGATGTTGTACATTGTACACACAGGGTAATGGCTAATTAACGACGAAGACATTATTTCAGTATGTTACAATCCTTAATCCTTGAATAACGTATGCAAAAGATTAGCCAATTTTGTGTAATCAAACGGAACCTCTCTAGAATAGCATCCACTGGCTTGCATCTAAGACGCACTTTAATAACGGTTTCATGTGGAGAAGGTTTTTTGGGGTCGGGCACTCATTGCACCACGTGAAGGGTATATGATTAACACAAACACAATACATTGCACCACGTGAAGGGTATATGATTAACACAAACACAATACATTCCTTTCGGCAGCTCACACCTCATCGTTTAGTGCTAACTGTCTAATACACCGGCAGTTACACTCAACAGGCACCTCGCCGTTTAGTACTAACTGTCCAGTTCATCGGCAGTTACACTCACCTGACACCTCATCATTTAGTGCTAACTGTCCAATACATCGGCAGTTACACTCACCTCACACCTCATTGTTTAGTGCGAACTGTCCAGTACATCGGGCAGTTACTCTCAACAGGCACCTCACCGTTTAGTACTAACTGTCCAGTACATTGGCAGTTACACTCACCTCACACTTCATCGTTTAGTGCTAACTGCCTAGTACACCGGCAGTTATACTCAACAGGCACCTCGCCGTTTAGTGCTAACTGTCCAGTACAGCGGCAGTTACACTCACCTGACGCCACATCTTTTAGTGTTAACTGTCCAGTACATCGGCTGTTACACTCACCTCACACCTCATCGTTTAATGCTAACTGTCCAGTATATCGACAGTTACACTCACCTCACACCTCATCGTTTAGTGCTAACTCTTTAATAAACATGAACGCCACAGATACGGAAGACAGCACGCCGTTGTTATTACATTGCAGAATCCGGATATTAGTTTCGACGATGTGAATGTGTGCGTGAACGGAAATCTGGGTCGAACGGCTCTCCACTGGGTTTGCAGCACCCGCGAGAGCATCGCCAGTACTGACGGGCTGATGACTGTCGTCCGCCAGCTGACAACGCGCTACTAAGTTTCGTAACCGCCGCTAGCTACGATGACGTCGCCACCCTGCTCGTCCCAGCCGCAGTTGATATCAATGCCTTCAGTGCAGATGGCTCGACAACCCTCTGTCACACTGACAGTGACGTGCCTTCCGTTACTGACGCACCGAAGCGTGACACTCGCATAGAGAGGCTGCCCGAATGAACACTCCTACCACGGTTTCAGCTAGCAGATTAACACTGCCGACACAGCAAGATACGTGAGTATGGTGACTTCTCACGCGTTTCAGACTGCCTTGGCGACTGGTCACAACCAGTGGTTGGTGGCTGTACGATTTGTTGATGTGGGATATTTGATCAATATAGTTATATATTGTTCGACCAGAAGCACCGACTTGTATACGCCAGTACACTGACGAGGTTAATCTGCAAAAAACTGCAACTGCCCTGATGCGGTGTTGTTATACGATGATATCCAACAATCTTAAAACACAACGCAATACAATTTGTGCACCAAGATTATGTGTGTTGGAATAGTTATACAAGAAGTAGAGTTCGTATGTACCGCCATATAATTCTACAGGACAGCAAACCTTGGCAAACACTGTACGGGACATTTGTAGCATGAATATAATTGTTGTGGAAAAGGTTCAACACAAAACTATATGATAGATTGAACACAACAAACTTTGGTTTTAGCCAAAGCTGGGATGAACCGTGACACTATATGGTGAAACCTTCATTTAAAATTTTTAACATAATAAATGCAGCAAGGTAAAAGAACACAATCTCTGGTTAATGAAATCAGTTGTATATACACACAGAACAATCAACTGATCAATCTTCCAGGTTCAGACATTGCAGTGACATCACAAACAAAATACAATGACGTCACAAACACATCACACTAACGTCAAACATATGGCAATGACATCACAAACATATGGCACTAACATCACAAACATATGGCAACGACGTCACAAACTTATCAAAATGACATCACAAACACGACCTGCAAATGTAGTTTTATTCTTAACTGATAGGTGTCATACGTGTTGTTAATACTGACTATTGGAATTGGTATTTGTAACTGATATAATGTAATTGACCACAAGTCTGATGGTGATTGCCTTCCAAAAAGGTGTGTCTTCAAAAGTGGCTAAGGACGAGATTATCTTTATCTAGAGAGAAAGACTTCCACATCTGAAGGGCTTCAACTGAGGTTAGGACACTCACCAGCTGCAGGGAAGCCAGCAGCATCCTACACACTTCGTACTGGGGTTCTCCCTCCACAACCTTGCTGAATGGGATCCACTGAGGGGACTTAGTCGCACCAGACTCGCTCAGTCTGCTCAGCACTGAGGTCCCGTACTTGTGGATGTCAAATGTGTTACGCTTTTCCTGTAACAAATCACAGTGAAACCAGAAACATTCGACACTGTCTTGATATCAGACATTACTTTTGTGTACGCTGGGTTTGTGCTACGTATTCGTCTTTTAGGCGAAACGGGTCAACTGTATAATAAAATATAAATATACAGTACGTATTATGCAAAAATTTCTGTTTAGTTGTCATTCATTGATGTGCCGGTAGATAATTTATTTTTATATTGTATCATCGGTGGTTTCTGTACACATCAACTCCAGGACAATATTTATACAGTGGAACCTTGTTAATTGTGTAANTGTATGTTTGTTTGCTGTGTGAGTTTCTTCCGTGGCTCAACATTTGTCCATCTGCAGTCTGGGGGCGGGCGCTCACAAAACTCACAAGGGAAGGCGTTGAATTCTTTCTTGAAAAAATTTCTCTCTCCCTGATTGTAACGATTTCCTCTGGGAGTTCATTATACTACATGTATCTACCTCATGTATCTACTGCATATGTCTACCGCATATATATGCCCCACGTATCAATCATATGCATTAATGCATATACAGCAACATCTCTTGAAATCATTCTGAACTCTTATTTAAAGTTTAACTAAGTATACACATTTTTTTCTATGTTTCAAAAAAATTAAAAGTTGGCAACCGTGCCACTATCGTACATTGGCGCGAGTTGGCACAGATCCAAAACAAGGGACCAAGAAAACTCTTGACATTTACTCGTATTAGATAAAAGGGCCAACACGTTTCTCTCATTTCAATCTGCGATTGCAAGAGCTCCGGGTATCAGGTAACCGGGTATCAGACTTAAGTAAGTGTACTTTTATGATACTTTGTATGTTGAAAATTATCCACTGGTAAACCTGTTTGTTTGTAGCATACACTGTGTTTGGTGTTTATTTTTTATATTTGTGTTGTCATTACCGTGTTGTAGAGAAAATGCGTGTCGTCACCATCCTTCTGTTCGCGTGTCTCGCGCTGCAGGCTTTGGCTCACGACAATTCGGCTCAACTTGAGGAAACTGTAGGTACACATGTGTACCGAAAAAAAAGAGATTTATTTTCTGCATGGAATTGCCATAGGAATGTCGTATGGCAAGAATTCGACACGGTCGAATTTCAACAACATTTATGCTTTAATTTTCGCTCATTATTCTTCCATTAAATGCTGTACAATTTGCAGGAGTTACACAGAGTAAATAGTTCTTATGAGCTTACAATTACGAAGTACTTCGGAGCAATGAGAAACAATTGATGTAATTGGTGTGTTCCATATGCATATCTTGGTATTTACAGTCCTGCTTTAGACAAGTTATACAATCCGTTATGTTTATTGCTAATAATAACCTTCTGCCGAGATATATAGTGGCTTCATTCTGTATTAGGATGAAGATTCATCAAGGAGTCTGAGTGAAGTCAGCGACGAAGTGTCTGGTACGTGTATGTTGCGTACATTCCCGTTGTTATTGTTATTGTATTGTATTATGCAACATAATATAGTTTTCACATATTATTGCTTTGTAATAGCGAAAATGTTCAACATATCATCAGTACATCTCACGCATCACATCACACAGATTGATAGTGAATGACATGTTAATACCTTCTTTCTATCTCTTATTATCAAGGTTATTGCAACATATTGTGGGGTTCGAATGTATCCTCTCTCTCTGACGGCCTCTATCAGAACGTCCACGTGTTACTTCCCTGTGAAAGAGCTCTGTGCTAGTCTATTCTGTTGCAGTGGCCTACGAACGGGAATCGTCCTTCTCTTTCTCGTCTCTAACAGCTGATGCAGTTTCATAAATTTGCATTGGTGATAAGCGTGTGTCAGTGTATAGTGAACACCATTATCAGCATTCGGGCAAAGCTGTCATCCAATATGCAGCAGTCTGATTAATTACGTACGTACGCACTTTATTTTTATATACTCTAATACAAACCTCATATATCATGTTTCCTTTCGTTTCCTTTCAAGATCGCAACAAGAGAGCGGAAAATCCTCTTCTGGCCGTTTACCACAGAACTCGTCGACGTACGTATTACTACCGTTTTCGCTCATTATTCTTTCAATAAATGTTGTATATTGTATACGCATTGTAAAGAGGAATGGCTAATTAAAGGTGAAGACATTATTTCAGTATGTTACTATCCTCTCTCCTTATATTACGTATGCAACACATTTATATAATCAAACAAATCCTGTGTAGGATAGCTTCCACTGGCTTATATGGCGCACTTTCATAACAGTTACAAGTGGAGAATCTTTCTCGGAGTCGGGCATTCACATGATCACGTGATGAGAATATAGTTAAGCCCCGTAAAATTACGTTCCTTTTGGCTTACAGTGTGATCATGATATCCTTAAAGAAACATTCAAATGTCCGTATATTTTGTAATGTCTACTAAAACACTGTTGGGCGGTCAGCATATAGTAAGGTATATAGTGTATATTATATAACATGATTTTACTGCAAACGATACATTTTAATAAAAAGCAAAAAATTAATACGTACGTAAATGTTACGGTCGAAAAGTAATCATTGCTTAACAGTGATCTAGCTGCGTGTAGCTTGGTCAGAAATACAATTTTCTGCAAGACAATATGAATTATATGTATGTAACATTGCTTTTGTAGATGCTGATGATTGTCAAATAAAGTGCAGGAAAGGCTCGTGCTACTGCAGAGGCCACAGATGCAGGTGCTATTGTAAGCGGGGTCTGCCCGTATGCAGAGCTAGGTTTCGTCACCAACACACCTGTGGGGCGTCATGCAGGACGAGGTGCAGAGCGTCTGGCCGATGCGTCAATTGCACTTGCCGCGGCTGGGGTCGAAGGGCCATTTGCAGAAGATGTTGGAAGTTATAAGTGTCGTAGTGTTGCATTTGTCGACAATAAAACACATTTTAGATATATGCGGCCGTTTTCTTTTGTGTGCTTGTGAGTGATCAAATGAAGTGAAATATAGCAATTAACTTTACGTGTATAAATCATCACGTGTTTCTAAGTGTTCGATACTCTCGCAACTTGCCATTCGCTAGAGTATATATATTCTTTTATTGTTTCAGTACGTTGAGATCACTTTCGTGGATATATTAGTGCCATTATAGTGGCTAAACACACGCACATACGCAAACCCACGCAAACACGACATATGCATATTCTTCACTCTGTTTTGGGCTTGGGTAGTGAATGCTGATTTGATATACTTATGTAAGGCGAAGTACCCAGTAATTCAGCACTCTGTCGTCACACGCTTCTAGCAAGAGCTAGCTCGAGACGAGCAGTGGAAGGGGCAGAACTTAGTGGCCCACCACAAAAGGGCCCGTTGATGGAAAGTCTAGGTAGCGATATTTCATCCGCACGGAAGCAAAAAACAAATACAAACAAAACCACTCGCACATATATATGCACGCACACACACACGAGCATGTTCGTTTGTGAGTATCAGTGTACTCAATAAAATGCGTCCCTTTATGTTTGTGTGGACAATGCATAGTGTTCAACCAATATGTAGGTTTGCTTAGGTAGGGGCAATATTTTTAACTAAAATAACTGCTGGCCAAAGCTAAAAGCCATGTCAAAAACACCATCACATAATCAGTTAAAGTGAACAGCGCTGTTGCATATTCGAAGATAACCTACTGAAATCTGAAAAAACAATTTGGATCACAGCCGAGTAGTACTCTCCCGTGTCTGCTGCTTAGTTGTAAGCGGCAACAGAAAACATGGTGTCACCGAATTCATATATCATGGAATATGTGCGTGTGCGTGTGCGTGTGCGTGTGCGTGTGCGTGTGCGTGTGCGTGTGCGAGTGCGTGTGCGTGTGTGTGTGTTTAATTTTTTTCTTTCTTCGTCTCGGGATGTCTCAACATTGTGTTGTTTTTTCATAGGAGTGAACTGACGCATATGCACTCGCCTCTGCATATTTACATTCTACTCTCTTATGTCTACCCAGGAAAAAAACTTGTTTAATGTATGTACCCGTTGCGTGTGTACGGCCTACCTGTGTTGAATACTGGCTTGTCACGCACCCGATTATTTTCTTCGGAACAACGTCTCTTTTTACGTTATATGTTTTTGTACGAAGCTTTGCTCAACCAACTAAGCTACAACCGTCGCCAGAAACGTGTGAACGAGATGACCAGCATTGATGATACACATTGATACATTTGTGATAGAGATGTAGTGTAGAGAACGGGAAAGAAATATAGTGATGGGAGAGAAGGGAGGAATGAACAGCATAAGCAATTGCAATGCAATGTGGGCGTGCGTGCCTGAGTGCTTGCGTGTGTGTGTGTGTGTGTGTGTGTGTGTGTGTGTGTGTGTGTGTGTGTGTGTGTGTGTGTTTGTATAATATGTAAGCAATTATTCAGCATCATATGCACATGCACATATTGCTGGCTTTATATTGTTTACATTCTCATTTTCTAATACCTGTGCAGTAGTTTCCTTTGGGTCATTCTTACATGTCTAAACATATTGCGCTGTACATTTGGAGGTTTCATAAAAAAGGGTGGCACTGGTTCAACACAAGACACACAGAAATTATCGGTGTTGCATTGTTGTTTGCCTTCGTATGACTTGTTCAGTGAAACCACACGAATTAACGAGATGTCAAGCATTACTACACCCTGGTGAATTTGTGATAAAAATGTAATGTAGGGAACGGGAAAGAAAGATAGTGGTGGGAGAGAAGGGAGGATGGAACAATAGAAGCTACTGCAATGAAATGTGTGCGTGCGCGCGTGATTGCATGCGTGCGTTAATGCGTGAGTTCGAGAAAGTGTTGTTTTAATAGTAAAGATATGCAACGATTGAGCATCATATTCATTGACTGCTGGTTTTATATAGATGGAGGATGAAGAAGCATATATAGACTTTCTTATTTAAAGGTTCTTCCCACATGTGTATTGCAGCCACTGCAAATTGTTTGCTTGTCAAATAGTTTCACGAAAATCAGAAGTATATGCTAAGTATACTTTCTTGAGATGTTACCACCGTTTCCGTCAGCGCCTAGGATGTTCGCGTTTCAACCGTAAGTGCTTCAGGTGGCGGCAGTAGACTAGGGACGTGTGTTCAGAGGGGCGCTCCATAGTTTATGGTTCGTAGACGTTCGTTTTGAAAAAAAATTGGTTTACTTGTACTCGTCAACTAGTGTTCACAGTAGGCGTGTCTAAGAAAGGTACATGGAAAGGCTCGGTGACGAGGAGCAGTGAAATCCAAGGACTTGTGAGCGGCGAAAATGTGGCCGATGGTTGTTTGGGGCAAAAGGGCTGCGGAGTGACAATCAACGAAATGCATACCCTTATACAAACGGACGTTGTCGCTCAACTGAGCGACATACGAAAACAGTGCGCTGCGATTGCCCAAAGAAAGGACGCTATTGAGGCGTCATGCGAATTCAATGCGGGCTCCATCAACGAAAACAAGCAAAACATAGTCACTAAAGGAAATTATGAAGCCCGAGAAGGATACGCAGGCGAGGGCTGTCTTTGATGAGAGACTACATGCGATGGAACGAAGAAGTCGTGAATGGGGAATTAGAGTGTTTGGCGTTGGCTAAACTAAGGGTGAGGATGTCAAGAAAATCCTAGCAAAAGATGTGCTCCTCAAGCAAAACCTCGGTGGCATCGTCACGTTAGGCTCTGGAGAGCGTGGAACACTGCCACGTGATCGGCTCGATCGTTAACAATGGATCCACTATCAGACCAATCATTGCGACCATTGTGACGAGACAACTCCGAAATGCAAATGTATTGTCTGCCAAAGCCAACCTAAACAGATCGACGGCGGGTGCTGGCGTGTACATACTGGATAGAGGACATGTTAAAGGAGGATTACGAGAGAAAGAAAAGAGCACGAGTGCAGATGCAGAAAGCTTTCGCAGCGGGGAAAAGGACAGTGTTCCGCAGAGTAAAACTAATAATAGACGGCCTTGTCGTGCCAATTGCCTAATCACTTAGGTGACAGACACCTTTGCTGGTGCACAGCCTTATACCAAACAATTTCGTCCTGAGCGCTTCGACTGTTGACATCTCCTGACTGCGGTGATCATCTGATTTGTTGTGTTGTGTATCAGTTACTCCAACTATGATGACATTCTTTAGTATGAAAGGTTGCATTATTGTTTTACATGTGTGGTATTCGGGTTATGATATATTCTAGCAAAGCTGAGAGCATGTTTACTAAATTATATGAACAACATTAACTGTAATGGGTAAAAACAAGAAAATAATGAATATTTTACCATGTTGTACGTTGTCCAATCTACCGTTTGCCGAAGAATATCAACTCCCAAGAACCAAATTTACAGAATTTCTAAAAACATAATTTGCAGCCTAGCTTTGATAAATGACTATTTGAAGAAGTGAAACAATGATTAAATTGCAAATATTATGAGTTGACATAATTTAATGAAACAACATACATAAGAGATGGATTAATAACTATTTTTCATGTTAATTTACAAAGTTATTTTAAAAACTATAATTTACTTAAACCACATTTTGACTCAACAAATATGAAATTCGATCTAATTGCGATAACTGGGGCAGGGATGAATAACTTGGACAGATGTGCGAATTTAATCAAAGAGTATAATTTTCATTATCACGGACCATTAAATAATAATAAAGGCGGAGTTGTTGTATATAAAAAAATTATTTAAGAAGGACTTGTATGTCCACGAAATACACGACTTAATGTTTATTGATAATTGTAGATTGGACAATATTTGGCTTGAAATAATAAAATATGGTGTTCGTTTTGTGGATGGTAATGTGCATAGATACCCCAAGTATAACATATGTTATATCTGATCTTATTGGCTCAAACATGTCTATTATTAAACAGAAGGCAAAAATGGCATAATTTGTGGTGATGTTAATATAGACCTATTACAAAAAGGACTCGTGTTAAACGATGGTATACATGGATACGTTAATTAGGGAAACCTACTACCGTGCATCACACTGCCAACAAGAATAACATATCATTCAGTAACTCTTATTGATCATATTAATATATACCAACCCTTAAAGTATTTGGAAAATTATATAATTTCAGGAAACCTGTTTGTAGATATCTCAGATCACTTACCTAGTTTTATTATTATGAAACGTGTATCTAAAATTAAGGATATTAGAGACCGACCTAAACTGAGAATTTTTAATGGGTAGATTTGTTGGCTGAGTTGCTATAACTTTTTTCGCACAAGGCCTGCGTAAATTATACTAATAAAGCATTTACGCAACTAACGCTACATTGTGGCTCAACCTACCCCACACCATGTTTTAGTTGAGCTAGCTTACTAACCCTATTTGAATCAACTATATAAAGTGATCTATGCATGCTTGTTATATTATATTAAAGTATAAAATGATCTCCTAAGAATCAGAGTTTATATGGGTAAAAGCAATGTTGGCTTATATGATTGCGCCTTATGAATATGCGCCCTAGACTTCAAAAAGAATGAAAATTTTTCAATTAACACTGCTTTCCCCTACTACATCAAATAAAGTTTAATATATACAGGCAAGTCATTTTCAACTGCACGGTAGCATGGTCGGTTCAATTGGCTCTGTGGCCTTGGCAACTGGATGCAATTCTGTTATTTCGGTTTTTTTATTTTAGTCAAGAAATCCCTTTGGATTACAATTTAAATCAGTGGAGCCAGCATTACTTAGTTCAGATAAATTAATGTAAACATACTTTCGTACTAGGTTTCAATAATAATGTAGCATAATAAATTTGTATAACACAACATTTTCACACAAAAGTGCTCTCATAATGTATAATCCAAATAACCTGTTGCTAATTTCCTGTTACTTGTTTCTTTTTAATTTTTCTCCTACATTCTAGAAGAAACGTTTAAAATATGCGCGGGGGGGGGGGGGGGGGGGCGCCAAATTGTGTTTTGCATCCGGGCGCCGACAACGATCGCTACGCCACTACTATGTAGAATTACTTTTGTAGATGCGGATAAGTGTAGGATTAGTGAAACAAAGATAGCTGCTTCTGCAGAGGCGACACCTACCGCTGCAGATGTTCATGGTAGGGCCCTCCCAAATGCCAGGCTGTGTTCACCGGTCACAACCACTTCTTCAGGGATATCTGCAAAGAGGGGAACTGCGGCGTTTTGGGCACATGCCAACTGTCACATGTCAACTGCCTTTGCAGTGTCTCGCGAAATGTTAAAGTGTATGTTCGCCAGAGGGCACTCCGTCATATAGCTTGGTCTACAGCTGAGAACACACACACACACACACACACACACACACACACACGCACGCACGCACGCACGCACGCACGCATGCATGCACGCACACACGCACGCACACACAAACACACCATACGCCTTATTGCTGTTATCTTTCAGTATAAATGTCAACTGAGAAACCATATAATTAGTATTAGTATATGTCATAATTTGTGAGCATTGTTGATATAATTCATTGAAACTTATATCGCAACAACTACAACAACTAAACATCAACACCACCAACAACAACAACGACAACGACGGTGACTCTAAGACGACGATAGCGTATCAAAAATAAGCACACATGTGCGGAGACGGAAAGAGACACTTACTATAATCGCAATCAAAGCATACAAAATTTGCCATGGATTTTTTATAATTGAAACTACAATGCTCCTCGTGAAAGAAGAAATAGACTCATTAATTAATTTTAAGATGCACGAAGAAAACTTTTTCTAAAACAAACTGGTATCATCAAAGGCATACGTATTAGACACATTCCGCAGGTCGTCAATACGGTATAGGCGACCAAAGGTCTCATTGTAATGTCAGGTTAAGCCAGTACCTATTATATTCAAATAATCCGTTTGCCGTCTTGTTACATTTTGTTTTCTGTAGTATAATAATTTCTATGACAACATCATGTTATAAATTCTTAATTATAAATATTCAAGCAAATGTGTTTAACTGAATGTGGTTGAATATCAACTTTAACGTTGAGTATGCTCTCGATCAGCCACTGACAATATCCAATGAACGTGGAAAACGTTTATCGGGATCGGGTGTTCGCAATATCACGCGATGGAAATATAATTAACCCCCACACAATTACGTCCCATTCGGCTTGCAGTGTGATGATGATGGGAATATCATTAACCTGCTCACGATTGCTTTCAATTCAGTTTGTTGTGTGATCAAGATATTTTTCCTGAAACATTCAAATTATCGTATATATTTTTTTCATTATTAAAACACTGTTGGGCGGTCAAAATATAATAACAACTGTGGTGTATATTATATAACATGATTTTACTTTTAAAACTGTGCCTTTAAATAAAAAGTTAGTAAAATAATATGTAAGTGTTATGGTCGAAACGTATACATTGCCTAACACTGATACGGCTGCGTATCGTTTTAACATAAGTATTGTGTTTAGCAAGACAATATGAATTATATGTATGTGATTTTCTATTGTACATGCTGATGATTGTCGCGGAAGGTGTAGGAAAGGCACTCGCTAGTGAACAGGCCGCATTTGCAGGTGTACCTGACGGGGTCACCCCACATGCAGCGCTACGTGTCGCCACCGACACACCTGCGGGGTCTCAGCGTCTGGCCAATGCATCAAGTGCGGTGGCGAAGGGCCTATTACAAAATATGCCTATTACAAGATTATGTTCGCCATATGCTATGGAACTACATTTTGAATAACTTTATTATTACAATTTTCCCAATTTTATACGTTTTGAGGTATAAAAAGGGGTCAATAAATGTTCACTAGACAGTTCTAACAAAAGTATGCATGTTTACAAGAATGTATTTCCATAGCCCCCTAGAGCATACAATCAGGATATACTGACAGGAACTAACCGATATATGCACATACTCAGCAACGTTTTTATTGAAATACGTCAAAAGAAAATCGCATCGGAAGTTTGAACAAACTTTTATAGCACAGTTTACTATATAACATGCCTTTAAATCACTGAAACATCAGAGAGCAAATCTATATCCCAGTGTGTCAACTGGCACACAAAGCTTTACATCTAGTTGTACATAAATAATTAGTTACATGCTCAGGGTATATAATATTCAATTCGCAGATACAAAAATAACGTGCATATTTAGATAACACACAGACTAAGTATTTCTACCATGTTATATATATTACTGCTGCCTGTATATTTGCAAATGTCTATGGTATTATTGATAAACTATACCAAATGGATAATGTAAAAATAATGATGAAATATATTTACTGTGAATCTGGAAAATGGAACTTGTATATTCAAGTGCTGAATACGATGCATATAAACTCTGCAGATGCCACCAGCTGAGGGCCCGAGACGATCCCTGTCACGTTGTAGGCCTGCTGTATCGTCGCCTGCACACCAGCATTGAAAACTGACACGGAAGCACATTGTAAAGTATATGTAGGTGTTTAATCGATGTATTAACCCTAGACTAGCAGCAGAAAAGAAGGTTTCAAAAACGTTTATAGTTATACCACCCAAGTGGATATTGACAACATCCATATGGTGCAAAGATTGATGGTAATGTTTAGACGTTTTAGTCCTCCCTTAGTGGAAGACGGGTGCCGCCCTCTAATACTGACATTTGATAAATTGCTCTGACCTCGGAGGTCAACGTAATTAGGAAATTGAGAGGGAGCCCTGGGAAACCTGGATTTGGCCCAGCTCCAAGAGTTCAAAAGTTTAACTTGCAAACTGAGCAAGAAAGTGCTGGCAGATGGCATTGTCCAGCGGTTGAGAGGGTGGGTGGATTTAACAAGTTGACCAATGGTAAAGCGTATTGGGTATTTAAACAATCATAGCGCCTCTAGTGACAGCTTCCGGTTTAGGGAAACTGAGAGTATAAATACCCCGGAAGAGCGTTTCCAATAGACGGGCAAGACTATATTAAATCCACACTGAGGTGTGTAGTCATGCCGTATTTTAGGCATCCAAATTTTCAGTAAGGATGGCCATACCTGTTTTAGCATTAGATTTCAAAATGTCCGGTCAGAATTAACTTGTCAAATTTTCTAAACTTTAAGAGTCTATATACATTTTAAGGTATTCACTAATTTTCTTTACGGTGATATTTATCTTCACTGTTTTTTTCAGTGTCAACGGGAGTGATTATATTGTTACTATGTATGTGGCCGTCCGATGTACACGATTAAGATCGCTTCGTTCCTGGAGAACATGCGTTGACTACACTTCTGTAGTACTCTATGTAATCATTGGCCGAGTGAGTACAAATTCAGGTATAAATATCGACCCGGCGAACGCAGCGACAATTAAAACATACACGTCTGTGAGAAATGCCTCCCGGACCATTGCATGCGGCCCCGAAGAAAATAAAAAGAAGGAGGCATATATCTTACATTGGTGAGGAGCGTCAGCGATTTTTTTCGGTGTACACTGATGAACGCACATCAAAACGTTCACAGCGAGGCACGCAAGCAATTGTTTTTTGACGTACACTGAAGAACGTACTTTACAATGTACTTTGGCTAGCTGCGCCAGCAATTTTTTTAAACGTACACCCATGATCGTGCCTTACAACGTAGACTACATTGGCGAGCAGCACCAGCGATTTTCCATTCGTAAGAAGAAACCGAAGATACTCTTCAACGTAGATTGACGAGGATTACCAGCGATGATCTATTAGAGAGGTATGTGTCTTTCGAACTTACACATGCGATGTTTCACTACCCTACTGACGATATGCGGAAAGAAACATTCTTTCATTTGACTTGCCGTGCATACGAACTGTGACATTCTCGCGAACAGTGACATATAATTGATTGAAAGAAAACGAACAGTGATTTTGATGTGTTTAGCTAACTTTCGAACATTTTAAAACGATGTACACGTGTAACGACAAGTCAATCGGACGACCGCGTGAAATTGCCCAGACAACAGCCTGCCAACCGACACACATGCGAAGACAGGCAGCAACCTAGACAAACGACTAAGCGCCCCATAAACCAGCAACCGAGGACGATGACTGCCGATGAGGGCAGATATATCAAGGCCAGCTCGGACACGTCGATCACCGAACGCCACGGCGGGACAAGACAAAAAATACAGGACTTGATGAAAAAAAACATTTGTGTGTAGGCCTATGTTTGGTGGAGAAACCTGCCTTGGGTTGTGTATGGTATGTTGCTGAGTTATGCCGATGTCTTGACTGATCTATGTCGCTTTGATGTTGTATTTAAGAAGTGTATTTAACAACAGTGAAAAGTGAGCATAATTTACATAAATTATAAGTTGTTTTAACAGAAAGTCTTACAATAATTCTAAATTGCCTGGTTGCACAATATGCGCAGGGTATTGGGTTCAACATTGAAGAGATCATTATTTAGGGGAGTTTAAAAAACACGTGGTTGTACGTTTGTGGGTGGAGAAATAGAGTCAAAAGTTAACTGGAAATAATCCATTACATATTTGCGTGACGTTACGCTATTACCACTGTAGGATGTATCGCAGTCAAAATTAGGAACTTGATTTTATCTGAAAAGAGCGCTAATAAGTGTGGTTGTTGAGTTGTATTGTTGTGAAAACAATACAAGTTTAAATTCAGACAGTGAATGAAAGCACTATTAAAGTGTTCAGGGGCAATTAAACCAAAAAGGCCAACGTGCTATGAATTTATAAAACACTTATAAATTCATTCTTTCAAACATTTGTAAATTCATTCATTCATTCAAACTCCATTCTATTAAGGAATGGACTAAAGTGTGTGTTTTTGAAGCTTGTCACAAGACTTTTGGATGTCTCGACATATGTTTTTATGATTCCACTCAGCTTTTTTACAAATTTGTTGTAAAGTTCAGCGAATTGCATCATGGCTGTATTCATGCAATGAGGATAACAATGTAGAACATACAAAGATATTTATGTAAAACATAAACATAAATATACTTACTTTCAGGATGTTCAATCCATAATCAATGTGCCCCTTTATACAAAGCTCCACTTTCTAGAAAGTAAGAACAAATCGAAAGATGTCGACATGCAATATGGCGTATGTGGAGTCCAAAATGTCAACATTCGTATGTCCTTGGAGAGGTCCTGGAACATATCCCCAGATTCTTGAATATATGTTGTATATTCGTAAAGACAATTCCGCCGTCTTCATTCAACGGTCTGGCTTGATACACAGTCGTGTGGACCCCTGCGGTAATAAAACTTTTACATTTTACATGCAGGGTCCCAGGTGAGAAACAAAGGACGGTAATGGACATGTATAATATACCATTATATATGAAACAAGCAATTATCAGCACCTATACAACCTGCCATAGTAAAGTTGTGATGGGAGCTGGAGAGGGCCAATGGTTTGATATCATCTAAGGAGTAAGACAGGGAATCTACTTCCCCCCTCTTATTCACCATTAGTTACTATAGTAATACTTGAATAGCTATAGCGATAGGTAGTTATTTTAAAATGGTGAATATGTGAATGATGCTGCTCTGATCGATGGGTGTTGATGTTAGGTAAATAAATAAGTACAATTGCCAAATAAACTTGACAAACATGTCTACAGAAAAACAATGCAGTGACACAAGTAGCTCAACTAGTTTATTTTGTCAACTGTCGTTACTATCGATAGTTTAATCAACTATCGACGTTAACTATCGATAATTAAATTTACTTAACGCATCAATAGTTCGATGTATCTTTACGCCCATACTCACGATTGACCGGCATACTATCGTGCCATCAATACAGCACACCGAAAGTGTGAGAAGAGAACGCAAGCTGTCTCTGTCTTTTGTAGATATGATAATTACTACTTTCGCCTGGGGTGGGGTGGTCTCCTTTGTACCGTGGGAGGTGGGGGATCGAGTACCCCAGCCTTTCTGTTTGTACATGTATGTGTATGGCTAATCAACTTGGTACTTACGCCCCTACTATGGCACTTTTAACCAATTGTGATTGTCACTCCTATGTAGGGGCTCTTCGGCATTCCATGCCTATGATTGCTGTATTAAATAAATGGATTGCCATTTTCTCACTCATACATGTTTTCAGTTATGCCTGATATGTACAGAAACTAGCTCAGGCTCCACACCAGTTTATGATATCATTAAGACCAGGCAGTCAGATTAAGTACGGATATTAAATGGGCAACTTTGTGCTGGACAAGAAGTATTTCAAATTCAGTTGCCGCTTCTGTCTTGTACAGTAAGCAACGTTGCGTTTACGATCTGCTCAAAAATCCCACCCACCCTCCCTAATAGTGTGTTAACGGTGGGGGTCTAATAGATCAGCTCGTGCACGACGTGTAGGTACATTACGAAACATTGGTCACAGAAAGATAGTTCACTAAGTTATTTTTGACGCTTTTCCCTGTAGTAGTTTGGTACACGAGGTTTTGCATTATGTTTTTTCCTCCACTGAATGTTCAGTAGTGTACGCAGGGTTTTTAGTGCGGGTACTTTTCGAAGTACATTTGTGTGGCAGTTTGGTCCTGCCTTTCTGTGTCATGTGTTAATAGTTGGCAGTTTTC
>SDWI01002249.1:4827-25826 GCA_009193005.1 Lamellibrachia luymesi
AAGTTGAGTTTGGATACAAACAGCAAGGCTATATCCTACTGGCAAGTATAGGAGTAGGTGTTTACAAATATATTTTCATTTGGGAGGGAATATTGCCAGACTACAGCATCCATGACGTAAAAGAACCATTGAGGACGATATGCACTATGGCCTAAATGCCAACATATAAAGGTCGGCTTGGCGATAATGTTCTGAAAAAGGCTGACCATTTGAATCTTACCTTGATTCGTTCAGGCGAACGGCTACTGTAAACCTCCGCCTTTGTCATCAACGCACTAGCCATGTGAGGCTCGTCGTTCAGCTGCAACCAAAAGAGGTTTATTGCAACACAACAATGTCAGTGCATATGTAATATCAGAAGACATTTGTGTGGAAAAAGCCACAATACAGAAGAAATACACAAGATGAGTTGTCAGTATCAAATGTCATTATTTATCTTTAGCATGAAATCTATGAAATGGTTTTAGCATAAATGATCCTAAATAATTTACCCACGATAGCTCAATCATTGACAGTCATAAATGTCGTTCACATGTGCATGTCTATTGGTAAAAACACATACATATATATATTTTGTAAATTATATTTAAAACTGGGGTGCGACTTCATTATGAGTCGAGATGTTTGTTCCAAATTTAAATGAGGGACCAAGCTTTTGGGTGAGCATCTTTGAAAGGAGGAGAAAGAATAATGATTCTTACTGGAAAATAATTCCATGCGAGATGCACAAATTGCTTGATGATGGTATTTACATCCAGAACAACACTGTAACGAATATGACTTTTTGGGCCTTTAGGTTGAACAGTGGTTTTGTTTTGCCTGCACCCTGCCCATTGGTCAGGTTCGGTTTAAACACACAGTATCTTAATATCATGGGCCACACCGAGCGCTTGTCTGGCAATATATGCTCACCAAATGAAAGTCTATTTATAAACACCTAGCCCTATACTTACCAATAGGATATGGCAATGCTGTTTGCTTCTAAACTCAACTTGTGCAACACATTTTGGCCTTTGTTTAATAAACTTATCCCAACCTGACTTAGCAGCTCACTTGATTGAGAGTTTGCAGGGCTATTGTGTATACCTGACGTTTTACCAGAATCTCCCACTTTTAGTACATATTCTGAGTGAACCATTGTCATGATATTCTTGATTGTAGTTGCAAATGGTTGCTTTTTATTAACTATTTTAGGTGCATAGCCCCAAAACCACGACTTTTACACTTTAATTAGGCTGGTCCTTGGTGTCGATCGTCAGTTTTACAGCGCCATGTAAGTAGCACACGTTTCCATCTGTTCGGCAGTCTGTATGACAAATATGATTCTTACTATGTCCAAGCTGACTTGAGAGAACTTTCCAGCCTCTATGACCAAGTGATCTCTCTACCATTGGCACTACAACAAGTATAGCCCCAAATGCCTTAATATCTCTTCACAGGGGAGCTTGGCTATTCTGGAATCTAATTTAGTGGCTCTGCGTTGGATCATCACTAGACTGTTGCTGTCTTTTGCTAGACAGGGACTCAAGGTGCTCCAAGTTCCCCTCTGGCACCAGACCTACTGGTCATTGTGTTGGTTCTGTGTGGTGGTCTCCCTACTTGATGTTGCACTGAACAAGGTCTGACTCAGTACCAATCAGCACCACCCTTTTTGCTCTGGCACTCAGAAAGTCTGTCAGTCATGTGACATTCCACCTTGTATGTTATATAACTTCTTGACCAGCCTATAGTGAAAGATCTCACCTCAGTGGTCATTGTGTAGGCATGAACCTGCAGTGGCCATAGCAGTCACCAGGAATCCATGCTGGTTCAGGCTAATGATGTTGTGCTTGGTTAGGAACTCTGTTGTGTGCTCTCTGTTGATTGATTCAAGTAGCTTGCACACTCTGCTGGTGATGTTGTGCTTGGATAGGAACTCTATTGTGTGCTCTCTGTTGATTGATTCAGGTAGCTTGCACACTCTGCTGGTGATGTTGTGCTTGGTTAGGAACTCTATTGTGTGCTCTCTGTTGATTGATTCAAGTAGCTTGCACACTCTGCTGGTGATGTTGTGCTTGGTTAGGAACTCTATTGTGTGCTCTCTGTTGATTGATTCAAGTAGCTTGCACACTCTGCTGGTGATGTTGTGCTTGGTTAGGAACTCTATTGTGTGCTCTCTGTTGATTGATTCAAGTAGCTTGCACACTCTGCTGGTGATGTTGTGCTTGGTTAGGAACTCTATTGTGTGCTCTCTGTTGATTGATTCAAGTAGCTTGCACACTCTGCTGGTGATGTTGTGCTTGGTTAGGAACTCTATTGTGTGCTCTCTGTTGATTGATTCAAGTAGCTTGCACACTCTGCTGGTGATGTTGTGCTTGGTTAGGAACTCTATTGTGTGCTCTCTGTTGATTGATTCAAGTAGCTTGCACACTCTGCTGGTGATGTTGTGCTTGGTTAGGAACTCTATTGTGTGCTCTCTGTTGATTGATTCAAGTAGCTTGCACACTCTGCTGGTGATGTTGTGCTTGGTTAGGAACTCTATTGTGTGCTCTCTGTTGATTGATTCAAGTAGCTTGCACACTCTGCTGGTGATGTTGACCGGCCAGTAGTTGCCAGCTTCCATTCTAGAATGCTTCTTGAACTTTGGTGTTACTTGTGCTTCTAATATGTTGGGTTCAATAACACATCTAAGCCATTGATGGCACAAGGGCGGGCAAGGAAGAGTGACACAGTGCTCTAGGCAATATGCTTGATGACTCTGATCAGGGCACCAAGGCCACCTTTAGTAAATACGTAATCCGTTGATTGTTCACTGACATTGACATGATTTACAGCAATTATTTGAAAGTCCATTTTCACAGTGAAATTTGCATATCTTGGTAAATAATTATAAGTAATATCATCATCTGCCTTCATTGTGCCACCAGCATGGAGTACATTGTGCCACCAGTATGGAGTACATTGTGCCACCAGCATGGAGTACATTGTGCCACCACTATGGAGTATATTGTGCCACCAGCATGGAATACATTGTGCCACCAGCATGGAGTACATTGTGCCACCATCATGGAGTACATTGTGCCACCAGTATGGAGTACATTGTGCCACCAGTGTGGAATACATTGTGCCACCAGCATGGAATACATTGTGCCACCAGTATGGAGAAAATTGTGCCACCAGCATGGAGTACATTGTGTCACCAGCATGGAGTACATTGTGCCACCAGTATGGAGTACATTGTGCCACCAGTATGGAGTACATTGTGCCACCAGCATGGAGTACATTGTGCCACTAGTATGGAGAAAATTGTGCCACCAGCATGGAATACATTGTGCCACCAGTATGGAGTACATTGTGCCACCAGCATGGAGTACATTGTGCCACCAGCATGGAGTACATTGTGCCACCAGCATGGAGTACATTGTGCCACCAGTGTAGAGTATATTGTGCCACCAGTGTAGAGTACATTGTGCCACCAGTGTGGAGTACATTGTGCCACTAGTGTGGAGTACATTGTGCCACCAGTGTGGAATACATTGTGCCACCAGCATGGAATACATTGTGCCACCAGCATGGAGTACATTGTGCCACCAGCATGGAGTACATTGTGCCACCAGTATGGAGTACATTGTGCCACCAGTATGGAGTAAATTGTGCCACCAGTATGGAATACATTGGAGACAAACACTAAAATTTACTGAAGTAAAAAAAATTTCCCAGCCAAAGGCAAAGCGGTATCATATCCGATCGACGCGTCTGCGGAAATCAGCACTTTCCATGTCGATAAACCAATCAACGGTGCTGATTCACCAGATACTGATGTCATTAGAGTTGAATCATCCAATAGGCATTTATAATGTTTATAATAAAATCTTTCTTTTGCACATTAAAAATGGCAACTGTACAATATTTAAAATATAGTTATTTCATTAATGACATAATTAACATCATCATAGCTCAAATATCGCATGTTTTAAGACCATTTCTAATTTCTATCATGTCAGATAGAACACTCACGTATTGAATTGAATTGATAATTTAGCAACACTGCTTATCACAGGTGACTTGTGGTTTAAAGCCTTATGAATAAACTTCATGAACCTTTGCTTTAGGTTGACCAATAGTGGCAAACTATCAGACAACAACGAGACAACATCGCCGTGTGAAAGAGGTGCCAGCACCCACAACTTTCTGAGTGCCTTGCGCCATGCAATACATATATTGCCAACACTTTTACTCTGGAGATCCCACAGTGGAGCTCCATATTAATGTGGTAGGGCTCATTATAATATAATTGTTACCACATCAGTTTAATAATATAGTTATGTCATCAGTTTGATATAAGTTGTACTTATTATATCTAACTACATGTTGTATCCTGCCAGTGTCAGTTCTGGGATGTTAGATAAGAGCCAAGGTCCAGTGTCTCCAGATTGATAAGTATAAGTGTTAATTAATTACCCAGGGACTGTTGCCTCATGAGAAACATGTGGTGTTAGTTAATCTGTTCAAAGTAGAAGGCAGGAAATGAGAGATAATGATTGGCTAGTGAGTGTTTGGTCAGCCAGGCCTGGATGTTATATAGTGTTGTAGACAGGGAGAAAGACAGTGAAGTTGCAGAAAGACAGATAAGTTGCAGGCAGGCAGTGATGTATGCTGAGGGGGACAGGTAATAACTTACCCAGATTGAGGAGGGTTTCCCTCTCAGCCAAGGGCTGGGTAAGCTGGTGAGCTGATAGGTGTTGTAAGCTTGGCTGGAACTGGTAGACTGTCAGGGTTTAATATTGATTATTATAATAAAGCTTAAGGTTGACTAATGCGCCAAAGTTTTATTTGTTAGTGCTTCTTTATATCGGTACCCCCCGTTGTCGTAATATTTATTTAGAGAGAGACTAAACGCCGCTACGACAGTAAGAGCAGCAGTATTGTTTAAATAGCTTGCACTGCAGCAGTGGCCAAATGACCACAATCACCCATGAACATGTTGTACCCTCTCCAGAATGTTGTAATGCCATCGGCGAATAGGCTATCCTTATTAATAGTGGATACATGGTGGCCCAGATGTACAGCATCCTGAACAACTCGATCGGTGCCATTAAAAACAACTGTTCTGTTGTTGAGTTTACAATTGCGACCTCTAAACACAAGATACCTACTCTTTGCACTATTAAACTTTACACAGTAATGTTCTGCACATTGTTTGCATATCTCGATTAATACCTTGAGTCCAGACCTTGTAGGTGTTAGCAGGGTCAGGTCATCTGCATATCTTATGCCACCCGTATAGTGGTTGCCCATGTGGCATCCCAAACCACTCTTCTCTAACTTTTCAAATAATCCATCCATATATACAGAGAAAAGCATAGGAGAGAGGATTGCTCCCTGCTCGACTCCATTACAGGCCTGGGGTAATAGTAATATGTAATAGTAACGATTACAATTGTTCAAGTAATAGTAATAGATGGAACAGAATGCAATGTAATAGTCATAGAGAGCAAAGTAATAGTAATTGAGCTATTACTTTGAAAATAATCAGACCAAAAAAAATGTGTATTTTACATAACATGACTTGTTAACATTTCCAATTTGGAACCTTTTTTGTGGTGATAAAATGGTTTAGTGTCCGAATCATGACAGTCAATGAAATTTAGCACTATTAGCAGGAGACACTGTGATATAGTGATTGCTGCATGGCTAACTGGTCATTTGAAGGCAGGTCCACCAGCCATCTATGCTTTTCACACAAGCCCATTCATTCATTCACTGAAGCAGGATAAGGGTTCCAGGCTTCCAACACTAAACAGACATCTTTACATCTGAATCAATCAATCAATCATTGCCATCTCCCAACCCTAGCTGCCAGCCGGAGACTCTGCCAGCCTGCCATGCTGGGTAATGTTTCAACAAAATCCAGGGGCTTATTCCAACTTTTCTGAGCTTTTTTTAGTTGGTAGCTAGCTTGCACACTATTGACCAAAAGTGTAAAAAAACATCCTATCCTTGAGCCAATATTTAACTGTCCACCAAGCAGCAGCCGAGCAGTATGAGTCTACTATGAGATAATCAGACTGTTATGTTACAGTGACACTGCTTTTCTGTTTCATTCCAATGAATATATGACACTTCTACATCCGACTGGAATTGTGTGAGGTTAATTTAATTGGGAAGTTTATGAGTTGTAATTTTAATTGCCAGCAAGATGTATTGCCCAGATTAATGTTGCTTGAGCGATGCAGTTTTCCAGAAGCTCATGTCAGTTAAATGCAACAGCCATCTTTTAAAGTAAAACGATCTTGTTCTGATATTAGATATGTGATGTGATATAAAACACATAAATATCGAGTACAGAGAGACTACAGACAGGACATCTTGCCACATCTCAGTATTGTTGAATGCAAGAGATTTTGTGTTGACAACGATCAATTGACACTAAAGTAAACAGTTGTTTTGCCTCCAAAATAAAGTATAAACTGTCATCTAAGTATTTGTTGTTAGTTTTTCATAAAATGTGCACTTACTATCGACGATACACCCATCAGTTAATTTGAATCTATGTAAGTGATTAAGTATGTAAAATGTTTAATTGAAAGAAAATAATTCTGATTAAAAATGTACTAGTAATAACTTGAAATGTAATAGTAATATATTACACTGCCTTCAGCATGTAATAGTAATGGTAATAAAAAGGAAACTAAGTAATAGTAATTTATTACATTGCGATGTAATAGACCCCAGGCCTGCTCCATTACATCTGACATCTAACATGAGTGCACACACATTACTGCCATTAACATTGTAATGACTGATTGTCTCCATCATAAAATATATGCAATGAGTAGTGGACATATTAAAAAAAATCCAAATTACAAATGCGATGTTACAAGTGCATATTGTTCCTTAGATAGTTTAATAACATCAAACAATTTGGCAGCAATGCTACTAAGAGTTATAGCTTTAAAATTGTCTGATGTACATGCCAATTGTCTCTTGTCCTTTAGTATAGGGACCACTAACATAGAGTCAGGGCTATGCCCATGTACCAACATCCTATTCAAGACTAATTTTAACAGCACAGAGTATTCTCGGACCATGTATGATATGATCAGAATTTAGACCCTCTTCACCATCCGACTTACCCATCTTCAGTCGCTGGACTTCTTCGATAACGTCTTCAACTGATATTTTACATACAACATGTTCCTTAATCTGCATGTTAATCTCCACACTTATACTATTCATTTCATCAATATCACATATGTTAAGTTTCCCGGAATCGCCGGGAGACTCCCGGATAGCTATCAAATCTCCAGTCTCCCGCATGGCACAAAAAGTAATGAACAAAAAAACATATTTTTAAAATAGGTGTCACAAATAAAAAATGCCTCCCTCACCTAGGATCTGAAATGTCTTTATCACCCAGAATGACAAACTTTGAAGAAACGAAAATTCTTCAATTCTAGCCCTGCCACCAAATATTATGTTATTTGCGCGTGTAATAAAATATGAAGGCTACTGCCAGTCAGGTAAGGGATTTTTGTTGTATGGTAATATATTTCAGGAGTAGAACAAATTATTAGTAGACCATCTCAGTAGTAAACATGTTGGTTTATAATTACTAGTCCACAAGGAAATGTTCTACTGCCACAATGTCTATATTAACATCAGTGTACCATTTTATAGTACATGTACAACATATTGGGAACTAAAGCTGATCTAGTGTAATTTTTATATGTGGCGGAGGATGTGAAATACTCAAATTTACGCACAATTCTCTTATACACTGAGATCCTCTGATTTATGCACAAATCTCCAAGATCCTCTGATTTACGCATAAATCTCCTGCATTTGCATTTCTGAAACTTAACATGTATGTCAACATTGTATGATACACTGTTGTAGAGGTGATTATATTTATCAGAAGTACATTGAGTTATTTCATCGTCACGAACAACACCATCAACAACAGAGGCAGAAGTTCTATTCTCATTAATGACCTCAGCCATCTTAGTGGTACACATTCTATCACATTCTCTCATAATGTGTCTAACAGCCCTGTGATACAGAGCCCTTATGATACGGCTTATTTCTGTAATATCACCCTGATGTGGCTTTCCTACTGATCGTCACTGCCGATGCCAGAAGAGAGCTTCCTGCCTTAGATGTTCAACCTCTTTCGACCATCCAGGAACCTTCCTTCTACCACCAGCTGAATCTGAACTTAGTTTAAGACAGGTGGCAGGTACACATTCACATGCTTCTATGCACACACTTAATATATCATTATATAATCTAGATAATTCATTAACATGTTTTTTACATGTATATGCCACTTCTGCTTCTGACGCATTGAGACACATTATTTCACTTATTACTAATTTGAATCATAATGCCACATAACCTTACATGATTGCACTTAAGCTCACTTACATGATTGCACTTAAGCTCCCTGACTGCAGTCTTAACTATTAATTTCCACAAGATCGCACAACCACCGTATGGACGTTCCTCCCTAGTATTACATTCATCGTTAGAACTCTTACTGGTGGTGGCCATGCCATCCCCTAATTTACACATCTTGGTTAATTCATTTTTATATAAGCAATGTTCCTGTATGAATAAAAGATCACATTCTTTGCTAATCTCATATATAAAATAAAATTTTGGGCCTCTGTCTTTGAAATGTTTACAGTTGTAGCTAATCATAGTCAGAGGTTGCACAGGGTTAGTCTGTGAAGCATTGAAAATTATTATTTAGTTTCGCTTTGTGTGACAACATCCTTATCCCGGATAGACTCGGTCATTATCTTCACATACCATCTCCTCACATTTCAGCCCTTGGGCCAGAAAAGAGGGTCATTGACTTTGTTCATGTTATCAACAGAGATTGTTAACTTAAAGGATTTCAGCCTAGCAATGTCATTACTTGATTTTGTTAGTTCATGATAGTTCATTCCTTTTTGTTTGATGGACTCACCAACTTCTTTGAGGCCATCTGATTCTGATTGATGGACTCCCCATGTAAAGAAGTCTCTAATGGGTGGAGGCACTGCCGTTACACCTGCTGCACTGATCCCCTGCCCCACAGTGGTCCCTCGCTTCTACAGGCTCCACAGTTGCTTACTGCGGTTCTCTCTCTGTAGCTGTCTCTTTTGCTTTCGCCTTTGGTCTGCAGGAATTACAAACACACCCGGCAATGCAGGGACTGGCTGCGAGCCATGGTCTACATCCTGCTGTCTGGGGCTGGCTGCGAGCCATGGTCTACATCCTGCTGTCTTTCTCCCTGGCTACTGTCATTGCTGGCCAGACCCACACCACGGCTGTTGCCACCTATCTGCTGTTGTTGCTGAGTACTGGAGCCACTGGCAACAACCTCTGCCAGTGTTGGATTCTCAGCATTACAACCATTGGTTTTAACTATCACCTGGTGGATCAGTTGCCTGTGTAGTTTGGAGTCAGATTCTAATGCATCTTCTGGCTGTTGTGCACGGCATCAAATTTGACATCGCCAAGAGTGTCCACGAACATTTTGAGTTTAACTCTTCCTTTGCCGCATTTGCCACACTTGACGTTGTTATTCACCATAAAAATTAACGGCAATGAGCGAAGCCAGTCACTAATGCCGTTGCTTATTGCGTTTACTTCCTCACACCTTTACGCCTGGGTGCACAGAGACACTCAAGCAGCGCCAACTCCAATTGACATTCCCGCCAGTTTTTGGTAGTCGACGAGTGATAATACACATGACAAGTATTTTTTATGCTCACAATTTCGAACAGCTTCTGCCATGCTTCTCTAGTAATGTCGGGCTTCTACTTTATGCAGGCTTAACACAGCCTTTATTTTGGTCGTGACACTTTAACAACGGATCTTTTTCTATCCTGTATTGCAGGCTTTCTTTTATAAATTACAAGCGCGCAATATTTGATTTTTTTGGTATAGCGCGTGAGGTTGGTGGTAAATTTTAGGAAATGCCAGATCGAAACTGACACTTAACAGAATTTGTTATTTTATCTTTTAAAAATAGGTACACATATTTACGTGGTACTGTTTTATACATCAGCAATACCACATGTCTTTTTGTTTTTAAGCATGCTAATTAGTGTAGTACCTGTTCTTCATTCGGTGTGAAGGGTCTGTTTATTATTTCTTTTAAAAATTTTTGCCAATATTCTTTGCTGTGGTAAAATGTAGCCTTATGAAAATGTACCATGGCATGGTATATCATAGTAAACCGTCATAGACCATGGTTAGCAATGGCATACCATACTTTTTCATATATTGTGTATGGTAATGTATGGTATACCATGGCATACCATGGTGTATCAAGGTAAACCATGGTTAGAAATGGCATACCATGGTATATCATGGTAAACCATCGTAGACCATGGTTAGTAATGGCATACCATGGTAAACTGTCATAGACCATTGTTAGAAATGGCATACCATGGTACATCATGGTAAACTGTCGTAGACCATGGTTAGTAATGGCATACCATGGTAAACTGTCGTAGACCATTGTTAGAAATGGCATACCAAACCAAACACATATTGTGTATGGTAATGTATGGTATACCATGGTTTACCTGTTTCAAAACAACAAGATGTAAAGCATATGCTAGTTTGATTTAATAACTAATTGTATTAAGTTATTAGGACGCATTTAATTGATACGTTAAACACCTAGATAAGCCACAGAAAAGCAGGGTCTGAAAAGCTTGTAGCTAGATCATCCAAGTGAATTTTGACAAAGTCCATATAGTGCCAAAGATTGATGATAATGTTAAAGCACTTCCTCCCTTCCTCTAGTCCTGACATTTGGTAAATTGCTTTGATATCGGAGGTCAACGAAATTAGGGAACTGGAAGAACCCAGGATGGGACCAGCTCCAACAGTTTAATTTGCAAATTTGGCAAGGACACTTCTGCAAGACATCACTGGTCATTGTCCAGCGGTTGAGAAGCATACTGGGTATTTAGGCAACTGTAGTGGCTCTAGTGACGGCGTCTGAATTTGGTAAACTGAGAGTATAAATACCCCAGAGGAGGGATTACAAGGGCCGGCACAAGCTACATTTTTAGGCATCCAAATTATTAGTAAAGGTATATTTTACCAGTCAAATCTTCTAGACTTTAAGTGTTTATATATTTTTCAGCGATGTTTCCATTCACGGGTTTTCAATGTGTTTATCATGAAAGTTTATCTTCACTGTTTTTTCATTGTCAATGTGAGTGATTATATTGCCGTCTGATATACACGATTAAAATCTATTAAAACCTGGAACAATGCGATGACTACACTTCTGTAGTACTCTACGTACTCATGGGTCGAGTGAGTACAAATTAATTTATAAATCTCGAACTGGCGAGTGCAAAGAAGACGGACAATTAAAACACATTACATCTGTGAGATGTGCCTCCAGGACCATTGTGTGCGAAGTGAGGGAAATTGAGGGAGGCAAATCTTACAATATGGTAGACCATGGTATTTTACCATGGTATACCATGGTATTTTACCATTTCATAAGGCTAGATGTTACAAATATCTACTACCAGACCATCTATTCATTTCTAGCTGTGATATGGAAATAAGTTCAAAACTTTCAAGTTTGGCTTCCAAATTAGCAATACATTGTTCCCGGTAGTGGTTTTAAATTCTCCTACCTTTTCTGAGTTCCATCTTGTATAACCTTGTAAATAAATCATTTTAAAATCAATTCAGCAACACTATTCAAAAACAGTGCATTGTATTGTAAAGATGGTTTGGTTTAATAGATTAGGAATTTCTGGTACACTGTAAAAGATAAAGCAAAAAAATTCAGATCAGCGTCAGGTCCGATCTGGCATTTCCCAAACCTTAATGCCAACCTTACGAGCTATACCACTCAGCCGTAACCACGGCATTCGCGTCTGCTATTTTACACTGTAAAACCCTTCCTTTGCACATAATATTATTTTTGCAAATGAATAAAATGTTTGTTTGTGTGTTTATTTCAGTAAACCTGTTCGGTAAAGATAGGTTACCGATTCTCTGTGTGTATTTCACTTGCTGGTACCTGATCTTTTGCTGTGCGCTATTATTCATATATTCCTCAAATATTGTGCGCTTGTAATTTGTAAAAGAAAGCCGGCGACATAAGATAAAAAAAAATCGTTAGTTGTTAGTGTCACAACCAAAATAAAGGTTGTTATTGGCTCTAAAAGTGTCACGACCAAAATAAAAGCTGTGATTGGCTACAAAAAGTGTCACAACCAAAATAAAGGCTACAAAAGTGTCTCGGCTAAACTGTCGTGTTTATAGAATAAATACCCTGCCGTACCACTCATCCATATCCACATGCTTTTACATGACAATCCAACATGTTCCGGCATTGAATCGGCAGTGTAGTAATACAATATGTTACAATAAGGGAACTGGCGGCCACCAAAGACGGGATTTATGGCAACTACTGGCTGACAGTTTTATGTTTTCTCAGGGGCATTACGGCAGATGACTAGGGCACTGCGTCAAATTGCCTCGGTGTCGTATTCAGTAATTTCAAGCCCTACTGGCGACAACATGAAGTACACCTTATTGATAAGAGACATCAAAGGACTGTCTGATGAATGAGCGACAACAACGCTCCTGGTGGTACACCTGATGAATGGGCGACAACGCTCCTGGCGATACACCTGATGAATGAGCAACAACAACGCTCCTGGCAGTGCACCTTATGAATAAGCGACAGCAATGTTACTGATGGTACACCTGATGAATAAGCGACAACAACATTACTGGCAGTACACCTGATGAGTGACAATGCTCCTGGCGGTACACTTGATGAATAAGCGACAACAACATTCCTGGCTGTACAACTGATGAATGAGCAACAAAATTTTTCTTGGCTGTACACCTGATGAATGAGCAACAACATCTCCCTTGGCGGTACAGCTGATGAATAAGCGACAACAACATTACTGGCAGTACACTTAATGCCACATACACCCGATGAATGAGCAACAACATTACTGGCGGTTCACCTGATGACACACACAACTGATGAAATAGTGACAACAACGCTCCTAGTGGTATGCCTGATTAACAAGCGACATGGACACTCCAGGCAGTACGCTTGATGAGCAGCCAGTGGCTTGTGGTCAACTCATCAAACTCAGGAAGCTTGCGGTCAACTCGTCAAACTGGAGTGGCTTGTGGTCAACTCGTCAAACTGGAGTGGCTTATAGTCAACTCATCAAACTGGAGTGGCCTGTGGTCAACTCGTCAAACTGGAGTAGCATGTGGTCAACTCATCAAACTGGAGCGGCTTATGGTCAACTCATCAAACTAGAGTGGCTTATGGTCAACTCGTCAAACTGGAGTGGCTTATGGTCAACTCATCAAACTGGAGTGGCCTGTGGTCAACTCATCAAACTGGAGTGGCTTATGGTCAACTCGTCAAATTGGAGTGGCTTATAGTCAACTCATCAAACTGGAGTGGCTTATGGTAAACTCATCAAACTGGAGTGGCTTGTGGTCAACTCAACAAACTGGAGTGGCTTATGGTCAACTCATCAAACTGGAGTGGCTTGTGGTCAACTCATCAAACTGGAGTGGCTTATGGTCAACTCATCAAACAGGAGTGGCTTATGGTCAACTCATCAAACTGGAGTGGCTTATAGTCAACTCATCAAACTGAAGTGGCTTATGGTCAACTCATCAAACTGGAGTGGCTTGTGGTCAACTCATCAAACTGGAGTGGCTTATGGTCAACTCGTCAAACTGGAGTGGCTTATGGTTAACTCATCAAACTGGAGTGGCTTGTGGTCAACTCATCAAACTGGAGAGGCTTATGGTCAACTCATCAAACTGGAGTGGCTTATGGTCAACTCATCAAACTGGAGTTGTTTATGGTCAACTCATCAAACTGGAGCGGCTTATGGTCAACTCATCAAACTAGAGTGGCTTATGGTCAACTCGTCAAACTGGAGTGGCTGATGGTCAACTCATCAAACTGGAGTGGCCTGTGGTAAACTCATCAAACTGGAGTGGCTTATGGTCAACTCATCAAACTGGAGTGGCTTGTGGTCAACTCATCAAACTGGAGTGGCTTATGGTCAACTCATCAAANTAGCCACTCCAGTTTGACAAGTTGACCACAAGCCACTCAAGTTTGACGAGTTGACCGCAAGCTGCTCGAGTTTGATGAGTTGACCACAAGCCACTGACTGCTCATCAAGCGTACTGCCTGGAGTGTCCATGTCGCTTGTTAATCAGGCATACCACTAGGAGCGTTGTTGTCACTAGTTCATCAGTTGTATGTGTCATCAGGTGAACCGCCAGTAATGTTGTTGCTCGTTCATCGGGTGTATGTGGCATTAGGTGTACCGCCAGTAACGTTGTTGTCGCTTATTCATCAGCTGTACCGCCAAGAGAGATGTTGTTGCTCATTCATCAGCTGTACTGCCAAGAGAGATGTTGCTCATTCATCAGCTGTACCGCCAAGAGAGATGTTGTTGCTCATTCATCAGGTGTACAGCCAAGAAAGATGTTGTTGCTCATTCATCAGATGTACAGCCAGTAATGTTGTTGTCGCTTATTCATCAGGTGTACCATCAGTAACATTGCTGTCGCTTATTCATAAGGTGCACTGCCAGGAGCGTTGTTGTTGCTCATTCATCAGGTGTATCGCCAGGAGCGTTGTCGCACATTCATCAGGTGTACCACCAGGAGCGTTGTTGTCACTCATTCATCAGGCAGTCCTTTGATGTCTCTTATCAGTAAGGTGTACTTCATGTTGTCGCCAGTAGGGCTTGAAATTACTGACTATGACACCGAGACAATTTGACGCAGTGCCCTAGTCATCTGCCGTAATGCCCCTGAGAAAACATAAAACTGTCAGCCAGTAGTTGCCATAAAGCCCGTCTTTGGTGGCCGCCAGTTCCCTTATTGTAACATATTGTATTACTACACTGCCGATTCAATGGCAGAACATGTTGGATTGTCATGTAAAAGCATGTGGATATGGATGAGTAGTACGGCAGGGTATTTATTCTATAAACACGACAGTTTAGCCGAGACACTTTTGTAGCCTTTATTTTGGTTGTGATACTTTTTATAGCCAATCACAGCTTTTATTTTGATCGTGACACTTTTAGAGCCAATAACAACCTTTATTTTGGTTGTGACACTAACAACTAACGGTTCTTTTTCGATCCTATGTCGCCGGCTTTCTTTTACAAATTACAAGCATGCAATATTTGAGGAATATATCAATTATAGCGCACAGCAAAAGATCAGGTACCAGCAAGTGAAATACACACAGAGAATCGGTAACCTATCTTTACCGAAACAAATTTACTGAAATAAACACACGCAAACAAACATTTTATTCATTTGCAAAAATAATATTATGTGCAAAGGAAGGGTTTTACATTGTAAAATAGCAGACGCGAATGCCGTGGTGTATGTTATGGCTGAGTGGTATAGCGCGTAAGGTTGGCATTAAGGTTTGGGAAATACCAGATCGGACCTGACGCTGATCTGAATTTTTTTGCTTTATCTTTTAAACCAGAAATTCCTAATCTATTAAACCAAACCATCTTTACAATACAATGCACTGTTTTTGAATAGTGTTACTGAATTGATTTTAAAATGATTTATTTACAAGGTTATACAAGATGGAACTCAGAAAAGGTAGGAGAATTTTAAACCACTACCGGGAACAATGTATTGCTATTTTGGAAGCCAAACTTGAAAGTTTTGAACTTATTTCCATATCACAGCTAGAAATGAATAGATGGTCTGGTAGTAGATATGTGTAACATCTAGCCTTATGAAATGGTAAAATACCATGGTATACAATGGTAAAATACCATGGTCTACCATATTGTAAGATATGCCTCCCTCACTTTCCCTCACTCCGCACACAATGGTCCGGGAGGCAATTCTCACAGATGTGTATGTAATGTGTTTTAATTATCCGTCTTCTTTGCACTCGCCAGGTCGAGATTTGTAAATTAATTAATAATCACTCACATTGACAATGAAAAAACAGTGAAGATAAACTTTCACGATAAACATAATGAAAACCTATGAATATAAATATCACTGAAAAATATATAAACACTTAAAGTCTAGAAGATTTGACTGGTAAAATATACCTTTACTAATAATTTGGATGCCTAAAAATGTAGCTTGTGCCGGCCCTTGTAATCCCTCCTCCAGGGTATTTATACTCTCAGTTTACCAAATTCAGACGCCGTCACTAGAGCCACTACAACTGCCTAAATACCCAGTATGCTTCTCAACCGCTGGACAGTGACCAGTGATGTCTTGCAGAAGTGTCCTTGCCAAATTTGCAAATTAAACTGTTGGAGCTGGTCCCATCCTGGGTTCTTCCAGTTCCCGAATTTTTTTGACCTCCGATATCAAACCAATTTACCAAATGTCAGGATTAGAGGAGGGGAGGAAGTGCTTTAAGATTATCATCAATCTTTGGCACAATATGGACTTTGTCAAAATCCACTTGGGTGATCTAGCTACAAGCTTTTCTAACCCTGCTTTTCTGTGGCTTATCTAGGTGTTTAACGTATCAATTAAATGCTTCCTAATGACTTAATACAATTAGTTATTAAATCAAACTGGCATATGCTTTACATTATGTTGTTTTGAAACAGGTAAACCACGGTATACCATACATTACCATACACAATATATGTTTGGTTTGGTATGCCAGTTTACCATGATATACCATGGTATGCCATTATTAACCATGGTCTACGATGGTTTACCATGATATACCATGGTATGCCATTTCTAACTATTTTCTACGACGGTTTACCATGATATACTGTGGTATGCCATTACTAACCATGGTCTACGACAGTTTACCATGCCATGGTACATTTTCATAATTCTACATTTTACCACAGCAAAGAATATTGGTATAAATTTGTAAAAGAAATAATAAACAGACCCTTCACACCGAATGAAGAACAGGTACCACACTAATTAGCATGCTTAAAAACAAAAAGACGTGGTATTGCTGATGTATGAAACAGTACCACGTAAATATGTGTACCTATTTTTAATGTTTATTTATTACCTTAAATAATTTGGGGATAAATTCCATTGCTGTAGTAAATTATTATGTCTCAAATGAATAGTAATTTTTCTGGAGAAGTGAAATTAAAAAAGCGTGATATCAGTGGAAATTGTAAATGCATGTATTTAATTTTTTCGTAAATAAATAATTTTAAAATCAAATCAGTAATACTGTTTACAAACAGTGCATTCTATTGTAAAGATGGTTTCGTTTAATAGATAAAAAAAAAAAATTTTTAAGATAAAACAACAAATTCACTTCAGTGTCAGGTTCGATCTGGCATTTCCTAAAATTTACCGCCAACCTCACGCACTATACCACTCGGCCACAACATACACCATGGCATTTGCTATTTTAAATTGTACAACCCTTTCTTTGCACATAATATTATTTATGCAGATGAATAAAATTTTTGTTTGTGTGTTTATTTCACTAAATTTGTTTGTGCAATACTATTTATATATTCCTCAAATATTGCACGTTTGTAATTTATAAAAGAAAGCCTGCAATACAGGATAGAAAAAGATTCATTGTTAAAGTGTCACGACCAAAATAAAGGCTGTGTTAAGCCTGTCATAAAGTAAAAGCCCAACACTACTAGAGAAGCATGGCAGAAGCTGTTCGAAATTGTGAGCATAGAAACACCAACAAAATACTTGTCATGTGTATTATCACTCGTCGACTACCAAAAGCTGGCGGGAACATCAATATGAGTTGGCGCTGCTAGAGTGCCTCTGTGCACCCAGGCGTAAAGGTGTGAGGAAGAGTAAACGCAACAAGCCACGGCATTAGTGACCGGCTTCACACATTGCCGTTAATTTTTATGGCNATTTAGTCAGTCCCCAAAACTATCAATCCTTCAAATGTTGGTAGAAGCTGTCCAGCCGAGGAACCACACCACAATTCTAGACATTGCCAAACATGTTAGACAGAAGGAAATCCCCCCAAATCTTCTATCACAGAAAATGCAGGAGCTTTTTCACCATGAAACGGGATTTGGAACCTCTGAAGTGAAAAGCAGATGAAAGCTTCACTTATGAGGCTGGTAGCCGTGGCTGTACAAGAAAAAGGCCACCTGGAAGATCATCATCATCAGGGTCGAGGGTGTACGATCCAAACTGCATTTTATGTGAAAAGACTAAGTACCTGAAGCAAACAGCATCACGGGAGAAGCTTATCAAAGCTACTCAACTGAGAATTGACAAAACAAATGCTAATGAATTGTACAAAATGGTTAAAACAGAAGTGTATGCAAATCTTTTCCAGTACATCAGAATTATCATTATTCCCAACAAGCAGACTGTTATTATTACTTCATTGACAGCAAAGCTGGAATCGCTTATGCTGTCAAGAGGCGTTCAAGTCCTGAAGAATTCAACTAAGAAACACATCCGTAAGAAACTGGAACTTGAGTTAGGAAACTCCATTCATATTTTCCCAGAAGACAAGGGGAAATCGTTGGTTGTTCCAGACAATGTCACAATGCAGAATATCGTTGTGCAAAACCAGATTTTGCAAAGAAACCTTAACGTTTGTAAAACAAAATCTACAAATATCAACAAGACCATTGATCGGACATCGTCACATATACAATTTGCAATAAGGAAAGACATGAAACCAGTCCCATGACCTTACCATCCCTCTGATGTAGACAAAGAATGCTTCGAAGTACCAGATCACCTTGAACGTTTTTTTGTGGGGCTACTTACTGGTGATCCTGAAAACAAGTGTCCATCACAAAGGGTCAAGATGTTGATCCAGTTGTTCAGTCAGGACATAATTTATGCAGTAACATGTATATGGCACTGAGGGACGGATGTGAGAGTATCATTGTTATGGCACAAGGATGTAATCTCGAGATGACGGATATTCTTTCCTATCCCCTGGGACCTTTGCCATGGACTTTGTTAACACAAGACAGGTTGCTAAGAAAGACAAACAAAGCATCTTTAGCTACTTGTCTGCAGAAAAAAGTGACAGTAGCAGAGGAGCTACAATATCATCCCGCAACTGTTGTTGATGGCATGAATCTTGTCCAGCAAGTAAAAGGTGATCAAACTACTTTTGGTGAGGTGGCCAAATCAGTCTTGTCTATGGCACTGAGAGATGTTGTGTTTGACACATACAAGGAGATCTCTATCAACGAGCTGTGAATGATCAGTAAGAGGGGAAGCACCTGGACAGTATCACAGTCTCACACATTGTTAGACAGTGGAGGAATTTTCTGAGTAAAATCAACAATAAGAACAGTCTGATCACTTTCCTAGTCAACGAATGGAAGAAGGTCGAGTACACAGAGCAGCTACAGGATAAGGTGCTCTTTGCTACGGTTGATGACAAATGCTACAAGATCACTTCTGAAGGCAGCAAGGAGGTTCCTGCTCTCCGGTGTATGCAGGAGGAAGCTAGTGGACGCTTATTGCTGCATGCAACCCAATCTGCCGGAGAGGGGTATAAAGCCGCTGTAATCAGCTCAGAAGACACTGATGTATTCATCATGTGCCTGGCGCTCAATGAGAACATTAGAGCCACATTGTTCCAGAAATGTGGTACTAGGTACCAAGCAAGGACAGTTTGGTGAAACATGCACAATGCGCAAACTACCAGGCTGCAATATAGAGAAGGTGTTTGGAGCAGGACCCAAGGACACCAAGCCCTGTTGGCAGAGGCTGGAAAGAGAAGAAGGGATTGAGCAGTTGGTTGTACACTGGATGGAAGGTGAAATAAACTTTGTATATTAAAGCATTAAAACATTAAGAGCAATACAGGCACTGGCTAACTGGGGATGTGGTAAGAAGGGTTGTTACATACAGACAGACAACTGTGAATGATGAATGCTATATCACCTATAACTTATCATACAATGACAACATGAAATGCATGTCCAAAATGTTGTCAAGTCCATTGTATATAGGATAGTGTAACAATCAGGCCAGGTGGGCCATCATAAGAAAATAAAATTTTCTCTCAAAGACAATAACTGTTCATTCTAATGTCATGATAAAACATAGCTGCAAGAAACTTTACAAATTGTGCCTAAATTATAATAACTGAAGTCCTGTCATCATTCTGGTGCAATAAAAACCTTGAACGAGGGTACATAAGGTCGTAACCATATTTTTTATTTTGATATCCAGGGATATATATCCCAAATTCACAACTTTAGTTTGTCAGGACATCCATTTTTTATTGGAAATCAGCTGGTTTGAAAACAATTGGGCAAGGTATGTGGAATTTGTGAAAAATCTGGATATGAAGAGGCGCTATCTTACTGCCTCTCCGTAACACAGTAGCTGCTTTTGTTCAGTACCTTACAAATGATGGCAAGGCACCCATTCGGAGACAGCACTTTGTACAGCGGAAACTTGCATTTATAAAGGGCCATTCACAACTGTTGACATCTGCCTAGTCGTACAATTCGTTCAAAGTACTAAAAGGGGGGAGGGGCGGGGGTAAAGGCCTGCATACTAATTTTTGTAATGTCTGTTGTATGCGAAATATGACCACCCTTGTGTCATGCTGCGCCACGTGGTGAACTGGTAAGGAACTACTAGCCTATTGTTTTAAACTGTGTAACTGGTCACGGCGCTGTAACACATCTTGGAAATTCACAACTTTGTAGTAAACAATTATCAATATGACACGATAGAGTTGTTAGAAAAACACAAATCTTTAACATAATTATTGGAGATAAATGTTTGTAACCATATTCTGATGTTATTGTATGTCTTATGTACATGCACTGTGTAATAACAGTGTTGTTATTGTATGTCCTGTGTACGTGCACTGTGTCATAACAGTGTTGTTACTGTATATCCTGTGTATGTGCACTGTGTCGTAACGGTGTTGTTACTGTATGTCCTGTGTACGTGCACTGTGTCATAACAGTGTTGTTACTGTATGTCCTGTGTACATGCACTGTGTCATAACAGTGTTGTTA
>SDWI01002249.1:29671-41033 GCA_009193005.1 Lamellibrachia luymesi
ATCTTATTTGATCCTGGAATTAGTATGTATTATCTTTGCTATGAATTATGTAAAAAAAATTAATGAACATATATGGTCATCCATATTTAGCATTTATGCCATCTAGAACAACTATTTGTGAATAATTAGTATCAACATATATTATTATTATTTTATTATTATTATATTAAACTTCAAGTCACTGCGAACTGCATCAACGATTCTGAAAAGATTAGTCATTCAAATACAGAACATAAAAAAAAACTGAATACCATAATTTTTAATATTATATATCATGCGGACTAAAGACCAAATAATCTCTGCACATGCAATTTCTTCAACACTTTTCTGCCAATATACACTGTTAATGATCCAAACCATTTGTACACTGCCAAGATGACACTAAGAATGTTGCTGGGGCTGCTCAGGGTTGCCCCAGGATTTGTGTCCTACCCTGGGCAGGAACTCAGCTGGGCGCCTGCCATGCAACCACCCCTAGTGGCTAGGTGCCACCTAGGTGATAAATAGCCTAACTTGGCCTGGAAGTTGACTTAGGCATGTATCATGGAACTCTGGCAGTAAAATCCACAGATATATCCTCATATACAGTTCACCATGCAAATGTAATGTATATAGATATATCTACCTCCGGCATGCACCATGCCCTTTGTACACAATAGATGTGAACAAAAAATTTTAATTAATAATATGTCAGTGCACGCATGCATTTGTGTGCTCCCTTGTCTGGAGCATGGCTCAGTGAGGCAGTGGGTCATGGACACTCAAGGAAGAGGATGAGAAACATATAAAACTATTTGTGTATTCCCTTGTCTGGAGCGTGGCTCAGTGTGGCAGTGAGTCCTGGACACTCAAGGAAGAGGACGAGATACGTATACAACTATTTGTGTACTCCCTTGTCTGGAGCGTGGCTCAGTGAGGCAGTGAGTCCTGGACACTCAAGGAAGAAGATGAGAAACGTATACAACTATTTGTCTACTCCCTTGTCTGGAGCGTGGCTCCGTGAGGCAGTGAGTCCTGGACACTCAATGAAGAGGATGAGAAACGTATACAACTATTTGAGATGTGGGTGTGGCCCAGAATGTTCAGAATAAGCTGGACACAGAGAAAGACAAACATTTGGGTCAGAGATAAAGTTGGGGTCAAGGAAGAAGAAGGTCTGTTATGTTGCATTAAGGGAAGAAAGCTGACTAAGTACGGCCATTGGAAGAGAAGACCAGACAGCCTGGTATTGGCCAGCATAGAATGAGAACTACCGGGAAGAAACCGAAGAGGTAGAAGAAAATGGGCTGGATTGACAACATGAAGAACTGGACAGATGGTGGACTTGAAGTGGCTAGAGATTGACAACATGAAGAACTGGACAGATGGTGGTCTTGAAGTGGCTAGAGATTGACAACATGAAGAACTGGACAAATGGTGGACTTGAAGTGGCTGGAGAGATTGTTAGGAGACGGCTTGAGTACCTGTTAACATAGCTTACCCTTATTTCTATATGGTAAGATAAGATTGTTTCCTTTTCTAACATGTATAAAGTTATCAGTTTTGGGACAGGAAAAAATTATAAATTGCAAAATTAAATCTAGTTTTAAGAATGAGTATTATTTTCTTAATTCAAGAAAACATTCTAGCATTAAGAATATTTATTTTAAAATTTTTCTTGATAAAGAAATATTTTATTAATTAAAGAAAACAATTCTAGCATTAAGAATTTTTCTCAAAATTTCCTTCAGGAAGAAATTTATTTTCCTCAACATTTTCCTGAGTAAGAAATATTTTTTATTCAAGAAAATTATCTTATTCATGCGCATATATAACTTACTTAAAGAAAATGTTCTCAACATTTTGTTATTTAATTTTTTTTTCTTATTTAAATAAATATTTTGTTGCAGAAAGAAAATAATTTTTGATAGTTGTGTCTCTGTGTAGCCTTTTAGATTTTCTTTCACAAGTCCTCTGTGGCTGAAATGTCAAAGGGTGATCCTTTGCCAGCTGGACAGCCAGTATACCAATACGCGTCCACCATACCCGTACCATGATCACTTGACCGGGAGACATAGTCACACATCACATGGGCTGTTTGTCAGGGGTCATGTGTCAATCTATGAGCATCATTTATGCGCAAAACATCACCACATCACCGACAATGATTCGAATAACCTCAGGGATCCCCTGGACGCTCTGCCATGCATGGAAATAATATCTACCAACACATGCATAGAAATAAATCTTTTTTATGAATTATTTATTGAAATGACCATTACACGAGATTTGCAGATAGCTGATGTGAGAGCTTGAGATGAAGCCAGTTGCGTGACTTGGTAGCTCTGGTGCTGATCCCAGTGATACTATCAGCCGGGATCAGCACACGATGGAAAAAAGTGGTCCGGCCATGGCCTGTATGGCAGAAGTGGTTCCTACGCCTTTGCAACATTATGACTGACAACCATCTTGGCTTTCAAAATGGCTGCCACATGTTAATGTAAAATAATATAGCTTGAATATACCTGTGTTGGTAACATTTCGTTTTCTGACAAAATTAGTGTGGCGTCTTGTTATAGCATCACATAATAATTCCTACATTCATAAACGGGGTTTGGGGGGGGCAGTTTAGTTTAGGCTCCAATGAATAACATTAAGCGACAGATGTGGTCTTCAGTAGGGAAGAAGGTTAATATAATGGATGGAGGAAACATTATGGAGCTCACATAAGCTGGAGAACTCTTTGCTTGTAGTCTCAAAAGCAAGAGATATTGATCTTAAGCAAGCCTTTAGAACCTATGAATGTTCTGTCATACCATCAGGACTGTTTGCAGCAGACAGTTCTCATCTCACAACCACATCAAGGAATGACCCGATGTTGATCTTTGAGGGCCTACCAAAGGACAGACAAGTGAAAGAGGGAGAGCCAAAGTAAGATGCTCAAGTTGACTCCATTTGTAAACGTGTCACAGCTACCAATGGAATGGCTGATCTGCAATCTGATCAGACAAGCCAGAGTGGATGGCCAACTGATCTTGCCTACCAAAGCATTTCATTGAACGATACTGGCTGAGATACAGTGCATATGACAACATTCATTTGGTGATTGGCCTGTATGACATTGTTGAAACTCTGAAAACGTCTACTTGAGAGAGAAGATTAGGCAGTAACTAGACTTAGCATATCACATCACACATACAATATTTATTGTTAGAGTTAGAATCCATACATGATAAGTTTCAGTAATGCAAATGAAGGAGTATTTCACATCCTCGTCATGCATAAAAATGACACTAGATTAACTTTAGTTCCCAATGAATTGAAATAACTCTTCCTGTTGTTGTGGGCATGAGTAAGAGGGATTGACGATCTTTTGTTAACTGAGGCCACACAGAAATATTTTTGTTTCATTGGAAATCTGGGAGATTTGTTTCCAGTGCGGGAGACCGGGAGATCTGAATGATTTCCAAGAGTCTCCCGGTGAATCCGGGAGACATACCATGTATGAGAATTGTACCTAGTATTGCTAAAATCACGCAGAAGCAACTTACAGACAAGTTAATCACTCAAGTATTCAGGAAGAGGCAGACACTAAGCTAATTCTTCTTCTCTCAACCCCTCATCAAATGGGCCACCTCAGTTAGGACCCACTCATCCCATACTGATGTTCTTAGTCGAATTGTAATACATACAAATGCTAAGTAGCATTACATGGCTACATGTTTACCTGCTGGAATAAAACACATAAAAGCATCAGCACCTCGATCAGTGTCACATATTTCAGATGATTCCCTTCACAAACTCGTCCTATCAAACTGAATGTAGGTTTGATCAGAACACACACGTTTTTATGATGAGAATTCCTGTAAAGATGGTAATTTTTAATGTACCAAGCGTACTGTCAAATGGTCCAGGCCTTGACATTGAGGGAAACAAAAGTCATGGTTTTGGGCCTATCCGCCTAGGGCCCACCCACCAAAGTCTAGCAAAATTCGCTCACCAAAGGAAATTATTATCTGTATACACCTATTTCTATATTTGCCAATATGATATGGCTACGCTGTTTGCATCCAAACATATTTTGGCCTTTACCAAAATAATCCTCTTTCTGACGAAATAACATGTTTGATTGAGACTTTCCGCTTGTTCTGTGTATGCTGGCCTACCCTAATATGTCACAATAGGCTAGGTTACCCGATTTGCATAGAACTGCACATGCCCTTATCAGTCTCGCTGGTTATCATGTCAGTGCTCAGTCAACTGGAGAAATGACCGGAATCTCCCACTTTTAGAAAACATTCTGAGTAAACCGGTGGCATGATATTCTTAGATGCATTGCCCCCAAACCTTGACTTTTATGGTACTAGATGATGTAGTCGATAAACTGTGGGATATTTCTATTAACCGCTCCACTAGGACAGTATATGAGGCTGGTTTTAGAGCTTTTCATAGATTTTCAGATATGTATCCCTCTGGGTATTTGAGCCACACTCACCCAGCTATATCAGAAGACACTCTGATCTACTTTGTGGCGCATTGCATTAGCTCATTGCAATTTAAAATACTCCACCATTAAAACACATCTAGCAGGTACTAGGTTTGCGTACATTAAGACAGGATTCCAGGACCCTTGCTGCTTTCCGAATGGTCAACCATTCTTACGCCTATAAGCTATACTTAAGGCAGTGAAGAAGTCTCAAGATAACATTGTTAAACCGAGACTCCCAATCACATCATCTATTTTAAGCCAAATTTGTTGACCTCTCAGGTCAGGTTTCTTAGGTGCATATCAGGACCTGGTCCTAGAGACCGCATTCTGTCTGGCCTTCTTTGGATTTTTGAGATGTGGAGAATTTACAAGTAAATTAAATGCATTTGACCCTCTCATGGATTTAAGTATACAAGACATACACTTGAACAGGTGTGACAATTATTTCACACTACGATTGAAAGTCTCAAAGACAGACCCATTCCGCAGAGGGGTATCACTTTCATATTTTGCTACAGAGCTTTCCGTTTGCCCTCTCCAACCTATGTTGGCCCTCATGCAAACACGGATGGCTATGGCAGCTCAGCCACATGATCCCGTTTACCACACTAGCAGGAACACCTCTGACACAGGCATTTGTCATTGACAAATTAAAGATCCTCCTATCTAAACTGGGTTATAATCCAGCCTTGTACAGTGGGTACTCTTTCTGGATAGGGGCTGCTACTACGGCTGCAGCAGTAACATCCCAGATCACATGATTAGGACTTTGGGTAGATGGACTTCTGGTTGCTGCAGATATATCAGAATGTCCCATGAATCTTTATAACAGGCTCAACAAGCCATGTGTGAGCATTTCAGATGAACTCAAGTTCTTGCAGCGGGCAGAAGTCTTGACTGTTAGACACTCTTAGATGGGTGGCTGTGCCATTAGATGAAACAATTCAACATGTATACACAATATGCATATATATATATATATATATATATATATATATATATATATATATGTGTGTGTCCGTTGATTGTTCATGATGTACGCGAATCATGTGGATTTTAAGTTACTACTCGGGGATTACATAAGTAGTTAGGTAGATAACGTGTATACTGGCACGTGAGTCTTGTATTTAAAAAATGTAGGCATACAGTTTTAATGTCTATTGTAATAAAGCTATTGCTTGATTTTACGTTTACGGCTATGGGCTCTAACAAGCTGATGTTCAGGTGACTAGCATGGGCTCAGTCACAGGCCTAGCAGTGGGTTGGAGGAGTCTAAATGACAAGTGCATCTACATGGATCTCTATGTCGTTGATTGCATAAATATCTAGTTAAGCATGATTTGTATATTGGCATGGGAAAGTGCTATGAAAGCAGCAATGATGTGTTATCATTGCTATGTGTGTATATATCGTATGAATTGTATATAATACCGTACAAACATGAAGAATTGTGTATGTAGAATGACATGAATGCAGGCAGCCTGGTGCGATGCTGCAAGCACAACGATGAGACATTGTATACAATAGGTCATTTACATATATATATATATGTTAAGCATTACCAGTCATCAAGCAACTGTATGGAGCGACCGTACACAGGTAGTTACATCATATATGATTACTCTTCATTGTCACCAATGGTTCACTTTTGTATGCATGAAGCTGGGTATGTAAAGAGCTCGATCTCTAAGGGTATGTTGGACTATACACTGATGGTATTGTAATACAATATACATTTACTCGAATAGGAACCATTAAGTGTCTCAACATGATCCAGTATCACCCCATCCTTATTTCTTGGGGCATTTGGTTACTAAACAACCTTTCTTGGGGGGGCTGGACACCCAGAAGGATGCAGGCCCCAGGATTGTCTGGTCACGTGGTCGCAGTCATGTGATCATGATCGAGTAGCTAGCCCAGGACCATGTCCGGTCACGTGAACATCCAGGCCTCGCAGCCAGCCCTCTCGGTGTCACAGCTGTCCTCAGAGAAATACGACCGGGCTGCCCCTTTTCGCCAAGTTTATAATAAATATTGCTCATTTCTTACCAATGTGTTTGTGTTGTTCTGTCATAAACCAGTGGCATGATAATCTTAGATGCATTGCCCCCAAACCTTTACTTTTATTTCGCTTTAAGCTTTTGTACCTAATGGCCCAGTGGGCCAGTATATTTGAAAAGTTACTGGTCCCACTAAAGTTACTGGGCCAGATTTTTTCTTCGATATAAAACTATGTGTGCAATGCGCTGCGGTATTTTGCGTATGTAGGGCCTATATGTAAATTTAGCTAATTCTTCTGCAAGACAGCTTTAAGCTCATAAAAAACTACTGGTTAGTTAGGGCACAAATTATACACCAGTATTCCTTTATATCGTGATACATACAGATACACAATATCGACATTGGCCATTGAGGAACACCTATGGTATGCAAACGTGGTAGATAAAATAAATTAATTGCAACATCATTGCATACCAATAGAATATCAATTACTGATGACGGGTACATTTTAATATAAATCTGTGTTTTAGCATTTTTGGATTAGTATCTAAGTCAAGTATACATTTATGTGAACATGTAAATGACAAATTCAATTGTAATATTGCCCCACTTATTAAATTAAAAAAATTTCAATATTCATTTATTATGGAATACCATATTTTTTATGTTCAAGAAAATATATCCCAATTCACAACTTTGGTTTGTCAGGACATCCATTTTCATTAGAAATCAGCTGTTTTGAAAACAACTGAGCAAGGTTTGTAGAATTTGTGAAGATTCTGGACAGGGAGAGACAGCAAGGCACCCATTTGGATTTTAGGCATGTTGCTAGCCTGAACATGAATACTTGATCCAAAAGACTACTAGGGAATGGCACGGTCCTGTCTTCATGTTGACCAGCGCCGGCCTCTTTCCTCACGTGATCTTTCCTTCATCATTAAATCAATTCGTCTTTAGAAATACTCTCCCTACACTCTCGACTTGCTCTGTGCAACCTCTCCGTGTCGCAGTGTTGTATGAAACCCTCCACATTGCATCTGGTATTTTTGCGCTGGTCGACCTGTCTGCCTTGATATCCACAGGCAAAACATGTCTCTACCATAGGACAAGTCTATTACAAACTCAGGGAACATGACCAGGACCCCATTTCCACTATGCCAATAAATCCTGGGAAAGGTCTTCTGCAAGATGACACTCATGAGGACAGATGACAACATTGACACACATATATCAAAGCAGACACTCATGAGGACACATGACAACATTGACACACATCTAACAAAGCAGACACTCAGGAGGACAGATGACAACATTGACACACATCTATCAAAGCAGACACTCAGGAGGACAGATGACAACATTGACACACATCTAACAAAGCAGACACTCATGAGGATAGATGACAACATTGACAAACATCTAACAAAGCAGACACTCATGAGGACAGATGACAACATTGACACACATCTATCAAAGCAGCAGTTTGGATTAAAAAATAACAGAGGGACAGTAAATGTTATCTTCATAGTGTGACAGATCATGGGAAAGGCAAATGAGCTGCATTTCAATTTTGTGGACTTCAAGGCTGCATTTGATACTATCTGGAGAGGAGCGTTGTGGAAGGTGTTGAGGTCTATTGGGGTGGATCCCAAGATTGCATCACTAATTGGAGCTATGTATGATAATGTTGAGTGTGCAGTAGACATCAATGGTCAACTGACACAATGGTTCAGAGTGGAAATAGGAGGAAACAGGGCTGTTTGTTATCACCTCCTATCCTGTTCAGTTTGTTCCTGGAGTTTATCATGGCAGACCTTAAGAGCTTATGCAAGGAGTTCAAGCTAAATACCAACCTCAGCTTTGATATCAGATATGCAGATGACACAACAATTATGTCAACTGTGCTTGAGAAGTTACACTCTCAACTGAAGAACTTCAAGCTGCCTGTAGGAAATAGGGTATGAAAATCAAGAACTTGAAGAACTCGAGACTGTGGGAGAGTTCTGCTTTTTGGGTAGCATAGCACCATCTACAGAGAGAGATGTTAGTAGACATATAGCCTTAGCATTGGCAGCCTTTGATAGACTCAGAAATGGTATGTTTTTCAACAGAAACATCTCAACAAGACTGAAAGCCAGAATATATGGAGCCCTTATACTACCAATAGCAATCTATGGTGCGGAGGCTTGGACGCTACGATCACAGGAGAAACAATCTCTTGAGGTATATGAGATGCGCTGACCTTGGGCTATTAGAGGTATTACCAGGACGGACAGACAACAAAATATCAAGATCAGAGAGGACACCTTTACCCCTGAATCTATCACAGATATCATCAGACACAGAAGATTCAGGTGGATTGGGTATATTTGTTGCATGCAAAGAGATAACATCATTAGACAAGCATACATACAAGACTCCTAATGACAGTGGAAGAGAGGAAGACCAATGAAGAGGTGGAGTGACCAGATCAGGAATGATACTGGGCTCCCACCATTGGCAGCTGAGCGGCATGGCATAGATAGAACAGAATGGAGGGTGCAACTTCCCGTAGGGAGGGGACACTTCGGCCTATGCTTTTAAGTCAAGTCAAGTCAAAGCATATGAGCAATTCTCAAAAGGTCGTTCAATAACCGTGACAGATGTGATCAATTTTAAATTGTCTTAATCATAACAAATTTGAACACACAACTAAAGTACAGAACCTATACCATGGAGATGTTTAGAAGATAGTTAGATCAACAATAACCACGCACTGGGCACCCTGTCATTTGTTTGGTCTTGACTGATGACGCCCATGCTGCTCTCACTAAAGCACTTTAGTATGGTAAGAATGTAACACATTGTTGTTTCTAGCCTTTATGTTTGGCAAACATGTAATACTAATGTATTTAACGTCACATAAAGTTGATACATAGTTAAATTTTCCTTCTTTGAAGTGACTTAAAACTGATCTATGAATTAAATATCTGGCTGCATTGCCTCACACTTGGTAAATTTGAAATGGGAGTCTTGATTGTTATACTTTACAGACATGTGACATGTTGTTTCAATGATAGAAAGTGAAAATGGTAGTTAGGTATCATTATCAAATAATGACTTTATGTAAGTCAGTCATAAGTATCATGTAAATGGGGTCACCATTACGACCAACCACGAGTCTTGAATGACCCAAAGACGGTAACAATACTCGTGTCCAACATCACAAGTCACAATAAGGTCATTATGTGGACAGTTGAGCAGTGGTTGGCAACACAATGCATGACATATGATGATTGTGATCAGCAACCAGTGATATATGTTGTGGTCGTACTGATGACGCTGCACAGTTATCATGCCTATCAAATATTGAAACCGCAGGACGAATTGTAAGATATAAAGTCATGTAGAAGTCAAATGTAAATCCTTTTAATTCAGTATAATGAATTGACAAAAACATTATTATAAGGCCTGCCTGGCTTCTGATAGCTGCATCTGTCGACACAGATGAACGACCAGCTCCCAACTGGAGCGTATGTCCAGTGGCGCACATGTAACTAACTAACTAACGCGGTGATGCCATCCATTGCGGCGTCGGCGTGTGCAGTATCAGCGTTCGGTGCCCATCGAGACCTGCCAGAGGCCGTCATGCGTGGTAAAATTCGTCATGCGTACGTTGTGGCTGCACCATTCCTTGACATATTTCTGTTCGCTACAAACGCCACCGGTCTTACACCCCGCGCAAAAACACGCCAGGTTTCGTGCCTTTATTTTGAACTTTTTTTTACAAAGAACACACAATTAACAAGGTGTACATGGTTAAACTATAATACCATATCATATTAACAAAGTATAGCAATGATAAACACTGTTTCGGCCTAATACATGGTTCCAACGATTGGTCGTAATAATGACACCGGCGTCATGCAAACCGTATCAAACGTCATTGCCCGGACACAGTGAAACTAGCATGCGCGAGGTTCAAGTTTCAGTATATGGCTAACAGACGACCAAATACTTATATGGCATCCGTTTAGATAACGATTAGCACAACAGAATGGCCACGACACTCGTGTTTATAGCATACGGTCGTAATTTGCATACGGTCGTAATGTGACTATTTGTGATGACGACGCGATGTTGCAGAACTTCGTTCGACTTCGGATGCAATTTTGTCTTAGCTGCTTGTCATGAATATTCATTGCCGTCGTCATCGAAGATGTTGCAATGACGATCTGCGTATTTTTTTACGTATCGATCGTTTACCGGCGATCCATACGTACGTAACAAAATGACGCCGATTCTTATAACATTAAACTGATTCTTGCGCTTAAACGGGAATTCTTTAACAAAACGTAGAGTAGCACACATTGCAGAATGTGTAGTATAATAAATGTTAAGCATTGAATAATGCTGACAATGCGCGTTGGTTTATATTTTACGGTTTTTGAAAATTAGTGTAAGCAGTGACGTCGCACATTACAATCTTTGAAGACCCGTGTTCGTAAAATTATGAGAACTACGGTTCACTCTAGGTGGCAATTATGTTGAGTATTATACTATTGTTAGAATTATGTTTGTAAAGCTATAATTAGATTAATATTATGGTACATATTTTACGATGCAGACGGACTGGCTAATGGTGTCACGTTTTGAACGTACTTTTATAGCCAACATTGCGGAAACTATTGGGCATAAACAAATTATTATCGCAAGCACACATGCAATTTTATCATATGTATGTCTTTATTATTAGAGCATCACAACAACATATTGTATAAGTAAAGAATCTATTCAGGCTTATGAAATAAAACTAGAAAGGGAAGCAGATTGCGATGAAGCTGTTTGGTGCAAAATTGTTTCAGGAAATTCAAAATTAACTATTGGATTAGTTTACCGAAGTCCAAACATAAA
>SDWI01002250.1:0-12480 GCA_009193005.1 Lamellibrachia luymesi
ATTAGTAAGATTTGTATAATATATGATGACGTCATAGAGAAGACATCGAGCTACAGTTAATCAATATAGGTCACTTATTCCGATTTATGGAATAAATATTAAGCTTACAGACACAGTTGGTGGTCTTGACAACGTTGATGTACGTTTTATTTGCTCAAACATTTCAGATTATATATACACTTGTTTTAATTATGTTTAAATCCCCTTTTTTTAATAAAACGATCATATGCTACCTTAAAAGAAAATACAAACTGATTTGTCGTTGTCGTAAAATTGTTTACCTCACTTGGTTCATGTATTCAATTGAGTGCAACATTTTTGAGAAACGTAACGAAAATTTATCAGATACGTGTAATATTATGCAACATATGTTAATAGAATACATATATAATGTTACGTTTGGTTTCGTTCTATGTGATGTAGATCACTGCGAATAATTTAAACACATGCATGGGGTTCATATTCGAGGTCATGACTGGCGCTCCCTGGCGAGTGTACTCGGACTTGACGAGAAGGTTCCGTATTTGGAGAGCAAAGGCCACCCGACGGAGTTGTTGCTGATGGTCTGGGAAATGAGAAATGACAGTCTCGACACACTGGCTGCCACGATGAGAAACATTGAACGGGAAGACGCCGCATCTACGATAGAGTCGTTTTCAGAAGCTACGGGTGTTGAAATGGCGGAAAATTACAAGTAATATGTGTAATCCCTGACGACTTGAAGACAGAACTTGTCTCGCTGCTGGATCCAATCGATGAGGTGAACGGCCACGACTGGCGACACCGCGCGGAGCTACTAGAACTGAACAACAAAATTCGGTACATGCAGAGGAAACCGAGTCCAACTGATGCGCTGCTTGATCACTGTGAAATAAAGAATATTTCCTTACCCGCCAAGGCGGCTGTGATGAGAAGTATGGGGCGTGAAGACGCCGCCGTGGCGATAGAGTGCTACATTACTTGACAGATAATTAATGATAATGTCTGAAATCTCACTGTGATACATTGTAGTTGTTATGTGACATGACATAACATCACTCATGGCATCCTTCATACTATTTCTATAACATATAATGTCGTCATAGAGAAGACAACCACGCACACGATTTAGCGCGATTTGAGAAGATTTAACAAGCCACCCAAAGCAGAAAAACCCAGATAGCAAGTGGACAAGGAAGCCATCGGCATATAGGTACGTTGTATGACTATTTGTTCAAACATTTAACATGTTATAACTTTCGCTATAGCATCGGATTTCCAGCAAGGTTTCATAAACGGCAATATGTCTAGTTGCAATATCACTGCGTGTACCTATCTCCAATATTGACTTTGTAGAGGGTTTATCTTCTGGTCGATTTGATTCCAGTGTTGAACACGTTTTATTTCGCATTACAACGTTGGGCACGATGTTGTAGCAACGTCAACAAATGTGTATCATTTGTTGTGTTGGTAGATAAATCTAGTAGTGTCGGCAATGTTGTCGTCCTGTATAAGGGTACTTCAGTATTTCGCTATATAATTACAGTATATACGTGACGGTAGAGTTTTTTATGCATTTTGATGCATTGCAGTTGCTACATAACAAACTATAAAAGGCATTTATGTAACCTACTTAATATATACTATGGCGCCAAGGAGAAGGCGCACACTTTCGTTATCTCAATGAATTAATCCGGGTTATGAAATAAATATTAAGCTGACGTACACGGTTGGTGGGTGGTAGTGTTGTTTTGCCAGCATTGATGTGCGTTGTATGAGAATTTGCTCCAGCATTTCAAAGAACACAACTTTTACATTGATGTTGCATAGCTGGAAATGCTTCATAAATTATATCAAGAATGGTTCCAACGGCGTTTTTATTCACTGNTTACGGGTTATGGGAAAGTGAAGTGAAGTGACACGGTTGGTGGGTGGTAGTGTTGTTTTGCCAGCATTGATGTGCGTTGTATGAGAATTTGCTCCAGCATTTCAAAGAACACAACTTTTACATTGATGTTGCATAGCTGGGAATGCTTCATAAATTATATCAAGAATGGTTCCAACGGCGTTTTTATTCACTGTACCAATCTTGGTCGAATGTTTTGCTTCCGACGTCAATATCTAGCGTTACCCTCGTGTTGTACTTGATTTATTTTTCATTATCAAATAGAGTGCGATTAACGACTATGAAACAAAGTTATGTAAATATTTGTACAATGCGTTTGTCAAGGAAAGCGCGTGTCAAAGAAAAGGAACATGTTCTACAAGAAATCAGAAATAAGAGACCACATGGAAATATATACATTTCTCAGTAAGTGGTGGAACAGCGGAAGGCATTGCTTCCGAGAATGAAGGAAGACCGAGAAAGATTGCGTACTTGTCATTCAACGGATTGGTCACCAAAGTAGTAGAGAATAATTCTCTACTACTCACCAAGGACTAATGGCGCGGCACCTTAGCGCCCTCTGTCAGATAGGGTATCAAGATATATTCCCCCCGGACATACCCCCCGGACAATACCCCACCAATACCAATATCTCCTTGGACAAAATACCCCCGTGCCATACCCTTTGGGACAATATCCCCCTGGACAACTCCCCCCTCCCGAAAAAAATCTCCAATACAAACGTATGTATCAATCTACATAAATGGTATTTCTGAATTTAATTAATCACCTGGTTCTTTGAGATGAGCTTTTGTGCTTGGGGGTAATTTAAGTGAGGCGTTCAATGAACTCTCTGAGGTATTGCCCACCAATGCTGAGTCAGAGGTCGTCAGAGGTCTTCTGAAGTCGCCGTCGTCGTCCCTCTACGTTCTTAATTTCCAAATGGAACATGTTCCTTAGAGCGGAGGAAAAACTGCCGAGGACGAACAACAGTGTCGGCTGCATCCAGCATAGGATGCTACAACCCCAACTTTTGGAAGTTCCTCACAAGTGCTGATGACCGAACAAGCCCCGCAAGCTGGTCACTGCACTCAGCTACTGACAGAACACGCACCAGAACATACACATAAGAAGTACGCTGACTACAGCTTCTGACAGGGCAAGCACCAGAACCTCTAAGCAAGAAGTACGCTGGCTACAGATACTGAGAGGGCACGCACCAGAACCTCTAAGCAAGAAGTACGTTGACTGCAGATACTGACAGGGCAAGCACCAGAACCTCTAAGCAAGAAGTACGTTGACTGCAGATACTGACAGGGCAAGCACCAGAACCTCTAAGCAAGAAGTACGCTGACTGGAACCAGCGCATTGTGAGACGTATGGGTCAGTATGCTGAGCGAGACAACATAGACTATCAGCGCGGTATTGTTTTCAATATTTGACTCTTATGAAGGCCTGCCGTAAAGATCTGTGAACTTAGAGCACTTTGGAGTTTGTAGTGAGGAGTAGAGTATGCTAAATAAGAATGTTGTTTTAGTGTTATGTTATTGTTGCCTACGTGCAGGGAATAATGTCTGACCAGACCGAGTGAACTGCCAGTCGTGCAAAACAGACTTTGGAAAATTCAGATAGCATCGTAGCGAACCTATGCTGATATGAATAAATTTTATTGCAACAAAACATTCAAACATTAACATAATTTATACCAGTGTTTCTCAACCTTTTTCATCTCATTGGTTGCTGAGGCCGGACACTTCTAACGACGACTGCCGCGCACACTGACAACTCAATTCTCGGCAACCCGCCATAATCCTGGTGTTGCGACTGCAACACCAGTGGTTATATTTGGTTATGATTTTGTCAAACAGCCAACAACACGACGATGGTACACATGTCCATGGTTATCGCCTGTCCTGTTTTGTCCTCCCTGAGTCACCTTCGCCGCTTCCAATCCCGTCGACGTTTTAATATTAGGAAATTCTACACACATTGGAATTCCATGGTATTTTACGAGGCGCCGCAGCGGACAAAAGGGTGATGAGACGGCAAATCCTGTCGAGTCCTGCGAGATCGATCGAGTTCTGCGAGATCGGTCGAGTTCTGGCTGCGAGATCGGCCGAGTTTTTCAAGACCGGTCGAGTTCTGCGAGATGTTCGAGTCTGGTTACCATTGAAAATAAGTAATACCGCAATAAGTAAAATATAATATACTATATTGATAAAATATAATACAGTAATTTATATGTCATACATTTTCATGAAGCACTCATAAAAATTTATGAAATATAAATTACAGTATTATATTTTATCAATATATGAATTGAATTTTTTTTACAAATGTTATCAATATGAACATTTTGTTAGACAAAGTTGAGAATTAAGACGACAATGTCACGAGACTGCGTGCAGAATATATAACGAATTCAGCGCATATTTACTGTGAGCTGTCGTGACTTAGCGGTAGAGCGTTCGCTTTACGTGTGAAAGGCCCGGGTTCAATGAAATTAAGCAAAAACGAATGTTGCACTAAATATAATTGATAAAATAATAATAGGAACATTAAAAAAGAAAAAATAATATATACCGCGTATTGAACCCGGGCCTTTTCACACGCAAAACGAACGCTCTATCGCTAAGCCACGATAGTACTCATGTATAGATGTACTGAATTCGTTATGTATTATGTAGGCCGTCTCGTGACATTGTCGTCTTAATTGTCAATTTTGTTTTTAAACACAGTCACGTTGGTAACGTTTACATAATTGTTTTCCATTCACTTATTGTCCTATTCGAGAATGACTTTGTGAGTGAGTCATGAAAATATATGAAATACAAATGACTGTTATGGTAACTTTTAGCCACTTTTATCTGGGTAGTATATTATATTATGTTTTTTTTAAGGCATTACTTCGCTACACATCCTACAACGCTACTTTCAGTGGTAACCAGACTCGATCGATCTCGCAGGACTTGATCGATTTAGCAGAACTTGACTCATCTCGCAGAACTCGACCGATCTCGCAGAACTCGTCCGATTTCGCATAACTAAACCGATCTCGCAGAACTTGACCACCAATCTCGCATGACTAGACCGATCTCGCAGGACTCGACAGGTTTCACCGTTTCATCACCCTTTTGTCCGCTGCGGCGCCTCGTGTTATTTCACATCGTTGTCGCGGCGAGAAACTGTCACATAGGTTACTTCTGTGACGCTTGATTGGGCAAGGCGGGGGGGGGAGTGCGAATAACAACATTGCAAGGCAGAGCTTGCGCATGACATTAAACATAACACAATGTAGAGATACTCTTTAATACTCTTGACACATACTTCCGTGGCTGTTTGTGATCATTCACAAAATGCCACATTTAATGTTCTGATTGGTCACAAAGTCTGCTGATCAGCGGGGGTCACCTACGTAAAATGGCAACCTGTTCCTCGTGTATTACTGTAGTGAATGAGTGAGTGAGTGAGTGAGTGAGTGAGTGAGTGAGTGAGTGAGTGAGTGAGTGAGTAGTAATTACACTTAAAATGTTACAGGATGCTTGAAATCCATTAGACCTGAAATGCTCAAAAAGACACAAGTTGGGGGGGGCCCATGCACATGTTTGACATATCTTACATAGTGACAGCTACGTTATCAAGAAGCCAAATTGTACACACAAAGAGTAATGTCATTTCAGTAAAAATGGCCGAAATGTTAATTTATTATTCGTCTCTATGTACATAAAAAACTAATAAAGTGTCTGGCAAAATATCAAGGTTTGCTATCCTAAAATCACACGAGTTCAGAAAACAATTATGTAACGAATTTACAGCATACGTCGTCCGCCGGGGACTCCACTGGTAAACGACGTTAAATTGTTACTGATTTCGGGTTTTAATAATGTTCTTTTACAAAAACATGTATTGTTTTTGTTTTAACATAAAGGACGTGGTTTCAATCGACAGTATAACTTTTGTGTTGTTTTCATGTTACGATTACGATGCGCAGACCGATGCGCAGTTAGCTTGATTTCAAGGTGGTCACCTACCTTAAGACACTAATGTATACAGTGAACGTTTTTAGACATTTTGTAAAACTTCTTGTCAAGGTTGCCACGAGCGGACGTGTCTTGCGCCCCTGTATACACACACACTTGTTTCTATTCTCAGAGCTGAAGGCGACGACTTCATAGACTTCCATGTGTGCATTACCGCCCACGGCCATTGAACAGACTAGCAAAAATGCCCGTCCACATGAAGGGTTAACTTGATAGTTTATACGTGACAGTCATGATAGCAAAACCAATAAGAACCCTTGATATACCGAAAAAATACAGGCGTTACGTTTCATTCGTGGGGACGTAGATTAATTCCTGACCTGAAAGTTTGGCGCCTGAGGTGCGAGCTGTCTACGTTAACAAACATACAAACATATGCTAGCTCCATTATAGTTAGATGTCGGGTGATCCATTGGTGGATATTACCTAGCTGGTGTTTTCTTAGCAACGACGTGTGTCGCAATGATGATTTCTCGTAATGGGTGGTCTAATAAGGGATACTCTCAAAATTTCGATGTTCGATACTGCACGAAATTGCTTTCACGTTGGGGGTGGTTAGTATCTGTTATGTCTTACATCGATGTATTTAACAGAAACATGTGTTGCTGTATCACGGTTCATAAAGGAGCTGAGTTTGAAGTCATGCATTCACGGCTGCATATGAACGGTCTTCTTCTTTTTGTGTCCCTCGCACCAGGTGTGCACGGACTAACCAAGAGTCGGCAGAAGAGGAGGCGGGTTATTGTCTGGTCTTCCCAGCAGTCGCATTTAATTGACTACCTCTCGTCAATGTAACGTCACTTCCTCGTGGTCTTCTTTCCTCGGCCGACTCCTGTGCTCAGGCGGTTGAGTGATCGCCAACAGAGCCGTGGTTGGTCAGACCCTGCTGGTAGGGATTCAATTGAAATTGAAATTGAAAACCTTTATTGTCCATTAAATGTATCAGATAAAATGGAAATTTTCCTTTGGGCTCACACTGTTAAGGTATAAACAATAAGACAAATGATTAATAGATGAGACAAGTAAAACATATAAAACATATAAAACATGTTTGTGAGTACCTCATTGCTATCCCATCAATTCAAGTTCAGCACAGGCATGTACGCACACAATTGCTCATTTAATCAGCTGATCCATGACTTCCTTGGACATGATATACAACAGCAAGTTCAGACACTAGAATTCGATATGCTTATGGCTGACGGAATAAAAGATCTCTTGTAACAGTTTTTGCGCACCAGGGGCATTCTGAGTCGTCGACCAGACGGGAGAGTTTGAACAGTAGAATTGAGTGGATGAGTGGAATCATAGTGAATTGGAGCAGCTTTCCTTATCAAAATCTGCTGATAACGATCACACAGCTGCAGTTGTTTGATACCAACAATTTTGCCCGCCTGGTTGACCACCCGAACCAGCCTTGCTTTGTTCTTGACAGACAAATTTCCATGCCATGACACTAGGTTAAAAGAAAGTACACTTTCAATCAAAGACCTGTACACCAACTGCAGAACCTCTGTGCTGACATTGAAGCTCGTTAATTTCCGGAGCAAAACCAGACGTTGTTGCGCCTTTTTGTATATGTGGTCTACATTGTCAGTGAATGTAAGGTTTTCATCAACAACAGTACCAAGATACTTGAAAGTGGATACTGTTTCCACAGTCTGCCCATTGATCATTAGTAGTTGAGAAAGAGGATGCGATGCACCCTTAACTCGACCACGTCCAAAGCACATATCCTGTGTTTTCTGGGCACTGAGCTTAAGAAAACTGTGGTTAAACCAGGATACAAGCATTTCAACATATTGGTAATACTGTGAAAGTCATAATTTATCTTTAAGACATGCAGTAAGTGCTATATCATCAGCATATTTTATGAGTTTGAATACAGCATTATTACAATTTATCTCATTTATATATACTGAAAAAAGAAGGGGGACAAGACACACCCCTGGGGAGCACCTGTGTTTATGACAAGTTCCTTAGACATAACTGAACCATCCGGCGGCACTGTACACTCAAAGAGTGAGCCTACCGCTGTCCAAACAGACAGATGATCAACTCTCACACAGACACGCTCTGATCCAAAGAACCAAGGTGGGGATCAGCTGTAAGACAAGTAGGCGCTGTATAAGTAAATGAGGTTGAATGGTATCAAAAGCCGATGAAAAATCCATGGAAAGGATCCGGATAAAATTCCCAGTAGAGTCTAAATGTTTAGAGACTGTATCAAGCAGTGTTAAGGTGGCATCATCCACCCCCTCCCTGCACTGTATGTTAAGGTGGCATCCTCCACCCCCTCTCTGCCGTGTATGCAAATTGCATAGGATCCATGCGACCGGCCACGGCTGTTGTAAGCTGACAATGTACAATTCTTTCCATGCATTTGCATTTGCACAACACAGATGTTAATGCAACAGGTCTGAAGACTTTCAAGAGAGTGGCATTTCTTTTCTTAGGTACATGTATAATGGTGGATAACCGCCATAAACGCGGAACAAACTGAGCATCCAACAAAAGCTGGAACAGGCGTGTAAACACACTCCCTAACTGAGTGGTACATACTTTCACAACCTTTCCCTTCAGACTATCTGACCCTGGGTCCTTCCGAGGGTTGACATGTGACAACACAGAAACAACATCATCTTCACACACTGTGACTGGCAATGGATCAAGAGACTGGCACAGATCATCACATTCGTTTCTGAAATCTTTATCATCAAAACGAGCATAAAAGGTGTTAATTTAATTTACAAACTTCACAGGATCTGGATATTTCACTCGATATTGTTGTGTATTTCACTCGATATTGTTGTGTATTTCTACCCATCATAACATTAAGACCTTTTCAAGCATCTCATGCATTCATACTTTTGAAATGCTCCTCAATTTTACTTTTGTATTCAAGTCTAGCAGTTTTGGCCTTGGTTCGAAATTGTTTTTCTAATTCCCTAACTTTCTGGTTATTCCCTTGCAGAAATGCAATTTTTTTTCATTCAGACACTGCTTCTAGTCCTTGCCGATCCAGGGTTTATTATTGGGGTATATGCGAACTTCCTTTGTAGGGATGGTAGAGTCCTCACAGAAGATTATGTAAGATGTGACTGTGTCAGTTAGTGCATCCTGGCCAGATTCACAGCTGTCAAAGAAGACATTCCAATCAGTTGCCTCGAAGCAGCCTTTGAGAGTCTCAGCACTATCAGGAGTCCAGTGTTTTATTGTGTGAACTTGAGGGGGTTCTTGCTTCAGGTTCTGGCGATAGTTAGGAAGTAGATGAACCCCATTGTGGTCCGATCGCCCAAGGGGGGGCGGCACCTGGAGACATACACATCAGGAATATTCCCGAAGCTGATCACTAATGTCGCACCTGTTGAAGTCGCCTAACACGAACACAGGCTGGTCCGGTGATCTACTGACCACCTTATTGTAGCTTTCGGCTATGCGGTCTGCTGCGGACGTGAAATCCGGGCCAGGCACGTACACACGTATGACTGTAATCTGTCCAAACTCTCGAGGGAGATAGAGTGACCTGAATGACACAGTCAACATCTATCTCGTAGTGTTTAGTGTTGACAGTCTCTCGCACCGTAAAGTTCGTTGACCATTTGTTGTTTACCAACATGCCCAGACCACCTCCTAGTTGTTTATGGGTTTTCTTAGAGTCGAGGCCAATAGCAGTATACCCAGGCAAGTTCATGTCCGAAACATCTTCCGTAAGCCATGTTACTGTGAAACAGAAGAGACTGCACCGGCGCTAATCACCATCATAATTTGTCAAAGCCAAAAGTTCGTCCATCTTGTTTTGAAGGGAGCGCACGTTTGACAGGGTAATAGCGGGCAGGGGTAGCCTGCAACCTCTCTTTTTCAGCCTGTTTCGAACCCCACCCCTCGATCCCCGTTTCTTCTTCCTCTTTGGTTTAAAGTTCTGGGTCACAGCACTCCAGTACACATCACCCCAGTCCACATCAAGACTGGGGGCTGGTGTATCAACATGTTGAAAACTCAAGAGGTACTCACGAGAGTGCAAAATGGCGGCACCTCCAGTATCATTCGATGTCACAAAAGTCGCTCGTGCGGGTCGCAACGCGGGACACATCGCAAACCACACAGCTGCACCCTTCACAAACGTCCTTGCATTCATCCTTGCACAGTCTTAAAGCGATGATTAAATCCAAAATGTTAGTAAAACAACAAAACGTGAGATTCCAGTGAGAGCCACGAGGTCGCAAACGAATAGCGCCCCTTAGAGCCATACAACTAATAGTAATCCAGTGTTTCTTGCAGTCGTATTTCCCACAGTTTTGGTCTGTCGACGAGTTCAGCAGTTTCGTTGTGTTGATGAAACCTTTCCGCGACTTCAGTCTGCTTGCAATAGGCACGTGGTTGTGTAGCTGGTATCTTGCGTCTGTCGCCTGCATTGATCTTTCTGTGCGGTTCGCAACATTCCGCCTTATGTCCGGAGGGAGCCATGCCAGCCCGCAGGTGTAAGCTGTCTATGTTGTAGGCTTCAGGCAGCCAGTTGTGATTCGGCAGCAGTCATGTAGGGCAGGGTTCAGTTTCTTTGCCTGTGTTGATCTTGCCCATACAACACATGTATTCTCGGCAGTAGAATAACAAAGAGCAAGGCCAGTGGATCTTAGAGTCAGTGCTCTGCTTCCCCAATTCGAGTTTGCAAGTTTGCGGATGATGTTGTTCCGTGCATTTACTTTGTGTTTCGCTTTACAAATGTTCTGCCAAGGTGGACACCAAGAAACGCTTGTGTTTCCATATAAAGTGCCATTCTGTGTAAAATGTTGTTCGCGCTGAGCATCTCTGTTCCTCAGATTTAAGCATATTGTGTACTACGTCAGTAAGATGGAGGTCAACATTCATCTCTAGCACTTTGGCGAAGAAGTGTCGGTGGTTGACGGTGTCGTATTTTGGGTTGTTTGTTTGGTGTGCATCCATAAAGTAGCAGTTGATGAGCAACTTGGTTTGTTGTAGTGTTATGCTGTAGTGTTATGCTGTAGTGTTATGCTGCTTTGCCTTTCTTGGATCGTTGCAAAGTGTTCGTATCGTTGCCCAAGCCTTCTTGCTACTGTGTGTTGTTCGATTAGAGTCTGCCATGATTTACGACTTTCCTCAGATATGGCGTTCATCAGCTATTCTCTTGCCTATACAGTATTCTCGGCCAAGCGGTCTGATTGGTATTTGTGTTTGTATTGTTCATACATTTCAGCTGACTCGGGCGTCATACCAGGGATGTAGTTTCTCCTACATCCACGGGGGATGTTTATCCTTGCAGCCATGTCTACGGCATCTACAAATTAGTAATAGCTTTCTGCTGTTGGTGGAACGTTCTTAAAGGTTGCATCTAGGTATTGTGCATAAACTTGCCAGTTTGCATTTTTCAGGTTGACACGTCGACAAAATGGTACGGTTTGTGGGGTGATCACTGCATTCAATTGTACGCCAGTGGGATGGTGTGGGGAGTGCGGGACTGGCTCCATCACGATCTTGTTGCAGGGTGTGGTAGAATTGTAGCTATCGAGTTGAGTAGCTGGCAGCTCCCCACCTGGGTAGTGAATAACACTATCGCCAAAATAACACTATCGCCGAAACCATCTCCGCTGCACAGTGTATATTTATTTAAGATCACAGTGTTACAATAGTGTTAAGAAATTGTGTCCCATGCGCACTATACGGGCAGATATACATAGCAAGTAACCTGGCGAAGAACATAGTACAAGGTACAACGTTTTTCATGAACCATAAAAGTGCCTATCGAATTTGATAGCAGATTCAAAGTCTATAGTATGCAAAGCTTTCTTGAAACGTAGTTTAAATGTTGAGTTTACAAAAAAGTTCAGGTAATCTGTTCCAAGTAGATACAACTCGATTAAAAAAATTGTTTTGTTATATCAAGTCTAAAGGGTGCTTTCTTAAACTTAAATCCGGGTCCTCGAGTCGAAATAGTAGTATATAAAACAGGGTTGTTACAAGATATGAGGTTACTTTCAGGTACAGTGTCGTGCCCTGCTATTAAGATATATAATGATATTATATGCCATGACCATGCCATTATAAATACGGCGGAGATCAAAACTCTTCAGTTTCAGATAGGCGCGTAAAGAACCGTTGTACATTCTGGTCAGTCATGCCCAAATGGTACCTGATTGAAATGTAGAGGTTCCATACTATGGAGCAATATTCTAGCACAGGGCGGCCAAATGATTTATATGCGCTACAGAGAGCATCAAGCATCTATCAATATGAAAACCGCGAAAAAATATGTATTGTGCTGTAAGCTTTGCAACAAACAGAGAGAAGGCGAACGAACAAAACAAGTAGAACGGTGGTTCTGCATGATTTCATTTAAAGGGGCTAGCCGCCGTTACAAATGTGTGCAATGTTGCAATGTGTGCGTGCGTGTGTATGTACATCCATACATGCATACGTGTGTGCGTACATGCGTGCGTTCGTGCATACAATACATAAACATATACATGCCCACATGCATACATCCACACTTATACGCATACTTACCTACATGAATGCACACACACACACACACACACACACACACACACACACACACAC